>JBBPUO010000140.1:7358-29073 GCA_038094755.1 Caloboletus firmus | reverse complement strand
CTCTGTCCGTCGGCTTCCAACAAGTCAAGGGATGCCAACCGGGGGCTGTCCATTGTCGGAAATTGCCGATCGAAGCACTAACGCTGCAACTACTGCGACTTTGTACGTGACTCCTACCAGCCGAACCCACATTCCCGAAATTGCCCCAGCCTGGTAAGTACATAAGACAGCGACCCTCTAGGTTCATGTGTTGATTAACAACTTCATTGATAACCAGATTCACTTTTGATCGTATCTCTGATTCATCATGCATCCGTTCGGGGGAACCCCAGTGTGTCCCCGGTGCAGCAAGGCCGTGTATGCAGCCGAGCAGGTGTGTAGCGTTAGTCGTACTCATGTTTCGTTTAATTCATGGATATGCGATCTAGGTCATGGGGCCAGGTCGTAAGGTAGGCACACTTGGTTAGCCCTGCAGGATCTCCATCACAATGTTCACCTCCGCTACACCTTGTGCCACTGTCAGCTTTACCACAAGGCATGTAATTAAACCACTTCCTCCTGCATTCGCTCATCCGGGGGCCGTACCCTCCCCCTAACAGCCATGTCTTGCGTGTACTTCGTGCAACAAACGTCTGGACTCGCTTACCCTACTAGAGCACGACCAAGAGGTATGGCTTCATCACGGCCAATTCACCCATCTTGGTGCTCACACGATTTAGCCATATTGGTAGGCACCGCTCGTTGAACCCTTGGTTCACTCACTTTTGACCGCCTTTCCAAAGCAAAAATTGCCATATACGCAGCTTCGGCACCCGGGACCTTCGACAAGCGAACCTCCCTCATCGAGACGATCTTGTTTCTCCTTCAACCCCCTCCTCTCCTGCCCGAAACCCATTTCCCGCGGTGTCTGGGTCATCCGGTACCCCTTCCCGAACACTGGGCAACGCCATTGGCCAGACATCCCCCGTTCGTTCCACTTTCCCTCTACCAACTGCTCGCAGCCGAGCCAATGGTTCACTGGATCTCACACCGCGTTCTCTTGCCAACGATGGATCTCGTTCGCCCGTCCGCACTCAGTTCACAGGAACAGGAACGATTCTTCGTGCCAACTCTGCCCTCCCCGCACGGTACTCCCGTGCTCCCATCAATCCATCGAGTGATTTAAACGCTCCTAACGCAGAACCCACCCCGGAGGAAAACGATACCGCGGAAGAGGACGAAGTACAAGACATTGTTGAGGAGCGTATGTCCTTTGAGGGCAACATTACCAACACTCAACGTGTCGGCGAAATTCAGCTTCCTCGCACGGTGCCACTCAGTCCTTCCAAGTCCACCTCAAGCGTTCCCAGAACTACGGAGCACGCGGAGCCTATCCAAATTGCTCGCCCAGTATCACCACTCAAACCTAATTCGACTGGGTTTGTTTCGAGCGGAGCGATCAGCTCGTTGAAACAGACTGCCACTGGGACGCGTTACGGGGCTGCGCTCGGCGGCAGCACAGCCAGCCCTGCAAAGACATGGGGGCTCAGTGGAACGACGCCTGTATGTCCACGATGTGGTAAGAATGTGTATTTTGCGGAACAGGTTAGTGAATATGAATATCTCCAATGATTCAGATGCATCCTGATATGGCTGATAGATGAAAGCGGTTGGAAAGACGTGGCACAAAGGATGCTTGCGTTGTACCTCTTGCAACACGCTGTTAGACTCTAAGCGGTTGAACGACAAGGACGGAGATCCGCTTTGCGGAAGATGTTACAATAAGGCACGTCACGTTTTGCATATATCTTCCTCCTCTAACGTCCTTTATATAGCTTCATGGTCCACAAGGAAACGGATATGCCTTGCTTGGAAAGCCAGGCAGCTAAACACCATATCTCACTATACCCCTATCCCATGATTCTAACGTTGTTACTGAACAATGAATCTTGAAAGGAGCCTTTGATATCATTATTTCCTTCCTGCGCCTGTACCACTTACATGTTCTTTCCAGTGTCATCATTAGTGAGCCTAGATATATGCACTATTGTGTGGACTCCTCCCCATATTCTTTCTGTACTTCCATATATACGTGGAAGTGATTCCTTTTGAACTTTCTGATAATGGCAGGACCATGTCTGTGCCGCATCGCAAGCTACCTCGCCCATTGATTTCCCGGCCCCACCTATGTAGGGACTCGGCCAAAGGTTGTCTGTACCTACCTTGCAACTCCATCTCTATCCGATACCCTATCACGTTGGGAACGATACTTCCTCCAAACAGACAAGATTTCTTGCAGTACCCCCACCTTTTCCCCTAAATCCACCAAGCACCGATCCCGGATCATGTCTATCATGTTCTCTTGCGCAGCAGCCTGAGCCTCAGGGCGAGCATCAGGTCCAGGATGATATGTCAGATATGCCCCGATCCACCTCCTGATACGACGGGGCGCAGCCTTCCAGAAATCCTCCGCGAACCTCCTTTCAGGAACCCCGCAGACGACTACGATGAGCGGAATGATGCCGCCCTTGTAGACAGAATAAAACCTCTCTAATGTCCTCCACGTTTCGCTGTCTGGTTCTTCCGCGGGTATGAAGAACATGATGAGGTTGATACCCCTATTGGCCTGTGCCGAAATGCGAAGCTGAATATTGCCGGATGATTGGCTCGCGACCAGCAAGAGGCTTTGCGGATCGACCTGTTGAAACCGATGCTCCCGTTGAGAGCTGACGGCACGCCGCAGAGAGGACTGCATATCCAGTGCAATGTCATTAAACGTGCCCTGCCTTGTTGTGTCACAGACGACTACAGTGGTCGTCGGCCAAGAGAGCTCTCCGACCACCGCACGCACATTAGGCACCGTGACCCAGAATGCGTCATCGCCAATCGTCCAGCTTCCTAACGTGTACTCCTCCTGTACGATGCGGATGAGTTGATGGCGAGCGGCGTCGCCCAAGGCATTGCTAGGGTGTTGACCAGGACTGCAAGGGATGTAGACATGCCTGTCGAAACGAAACCCTAGTTGTCTGAGACTCTGTTCATTTCTCTGCCACCACGTATTAGCACCCTCTTCAGATCCAAGAATGGCGATTGCCACCGGTACTTTCTTCCTACAAATGGCTGCATGGAAGAGCTTATATTTCCGAGTGTGGCGGGTTTTGACTCTCCCCGCACGGAAACAGAAAATGAGAAGGTCAATGCCTGCTAGTTTCCTGATCCCTCGGACGAGGAGTCTTAGATTTTTCTCGGTCACGAGAGCCTGAGCGTCATCGTCGGTTTCGTCGAATACGCTCGTGTTCCAAAGGTTGACGTGTGTGTGTACGCCGAACGCAACGGGGATATGGGTAAATGATGAAACGCCTTCAATTTTGCGATTGGAACCTTGCCCGTTACCTGAGGCAATCGTCATGCCAATAAAGTCGTCTCTGTCTTCACGAACTCCGAGTAGAAGCACGTTCCGGGGCTGGTGCAATCGACGTTTTAATCATGTCATCCAGGGTCCAAGGTGACACTCACAGGAAGGAAGTCGCGGGAAAGTAGATCTTGCAGCCTGCTTCTCGAGACCTCAATCCGGTTGATATCGTCACTGGTGCCCCAAAGCTGTGGTGGCAAGACGGCAACGCATGCATGAGCACAAAGCTGAAAACCAGATTCCGATATTGTCATCTGATTGTGGTCCCACCACGAGTCCATATCTCCACTAGGGTTATAAGACTCCAGATAGGTGACGATCATCGCCATGGGGACTCTCTTCTTGCATATTTCTTCGAATACAAATTTATACTTTTCCAAATGACCCTGCTTCACTGGCAGGGCTCTCTTTCCACTCGCTCCTTGAATACAGTATAGGAGGAGGTCAATGCCCTCCGGAGCTGCGGTCTGTCTCTGCAAGAACTGTTTCAAATGTTGCTTCGCTTGGTCTGCGGGGATCCTGCCAGCAGTGCCTTCATCTAGCCCAATGGTATCCCAAAGATTGACTCTGATTCCCGATTCCAGGGTGACACTGTAGGATGCGTTCTCATCGGTGCACCCTAGGACGTCGTTAGAAGTCTTGGCTACCGGTCCTCCCACGATCGTGTTGATCACAGAGGATTTACCCACACCACATTCGCCGAATAGCACCACGTTGCGCGTCTGTGCCACGCTAGAGTTATTTCAGTGAGAAAAGAGAATATGACAATATAGTTACTGATTCCATATGGGTGGCAGTAACGCGTGCCTCTTGGTACGAAAGCCCTAGACTGTTCCCAACAGTGGCTGCCTTGAAGATTATGGGTAGTCGGAGCGCGATCACTGACAAAACTTACCGACGTCTCCGGAATGGCAGACCCGTGTTATCAGCACCAGTGATCTGAGAGCCGGCCGGAAATACTGATGGTCGTGAGTGGCCTATCTGCAGCTTACTGTAATTGGTAGCGACCATTATAACCCGAAGCCGCCGAGATTAGCCTATGGGTCAAGGGTTTGATTACCGCTCAACCAAAACCAATACGTACATACCTCTGATCGGGATGCTCAAAGCCCGTGCTGCCATGAGTCGAGTGGTGGTTGGTGGCTGGTGGCCCATCAGAATCACAGTAAAATGTAAAAGTCAGAGGTTGGTGGCAGGGATGGGTCAACACTAACCACTGTGGCGGTGGATCAAACTTCAATGCACCTCAGAGTGACCTATTGAAAAGAAGCACTGCAGGAGTGGCCCAAAGCGTGATGGCAGAAAGGTGAACTCAAGGCGAAGAAACCTGCCGCAATCGGCAGAAATATAGCGTTATGCTCGGCTAGTTTTCCACTGGATCCTGAGGTGTTGGAAGCGCGCGAAAGACTAAGGGGTAGTATGTTACGACCATTTGCTTCCTTTCCTTTCTGACATGTTCTCGCTCACACAATCGACACTATCCTTTCTCAACCTTGCCCTCAACGGCAGAGCCAGCGAGAAATCGGCCATCGGTGACCAGGTGAAGAGTTGGGCTGTCCATGTCGCTGAATCAAGTGGCAAGTCCGACAAGTCACCCGACGGCGGCTGTCAATGCGGTGTTGGCCATAAGCTGGCCAAGTAAAGAATTGGGCCACCAGTGTGGCTGCCCGTGCAACCAGTCAGCAGAAAGTTGGGAAACACGAGGAGCCTGTCGAGGCTACATGTAGTGCATCCGGTCACGTCCCTCACGCTGTTCCTGGCCAAACACCGCCTACCAATGACTTCCAACCCAACAACAGTCTTTATGATGATATTTTCGCAGATCATGTCGACGAAGAGGCAGAGAAAATCGCAATGATCGTTCAAAGCAGCAAACCGACGCTCACAGTAGGTTGTCCTCATTGGAAAGACTCGTCAGATGATTCCGCCAGATTACACCTGCCGTAGACAGCGATGACGAGCAGGAACCACTCATTTCCCAGATCGTCAAGGCGTCGAGGGGCATTAAGCGCAAGGCCTCAAGCCCGAGTATCATTTCTGATACTGAACCCGAAGATTCTCAAGAATCTGATGCGTTAATCCCCGTGGCTGTGGAAGACGCTATGGAGATGGACAACGCAGTGTCCGTTTGTTCTACACCATCGGTACGTCACATCACCCAGGTATCACGCTTGATTTAATTGACGAGTTTATCCATACCAGACTTCAGTTAGCATCAAACTCATTGATTACCCCCCGACAAAGAAAGTTAAACAAGAGGAACCGACTACAGTGTATGTAGCCCCAGGAGAGGTCTCTGCCACCTCAGTGCCCCCTCCTGCCCCTTCTTCACACGTCCCCGGTATCACTGAAGCGACAGGACAAACTAAGGCTCGCTCACGCGATTCGGACGGCTATATAATCGATGTTTCCAAGAAACGCAGCGACTACAGCAACAAGGACCTCCCTGTTTCTGCGGACTCCCGCTGGTCCCGTGCTTTCATCCCAATAGTAATACTCTAGTGCAGCGTGCAGCGGGACGTATAGAGCATCGCCGAAGACGAGCTCGCAGCAGTGTTGCAAGTCATCTTCAAGAGGATCTATCCCGATGTCAAGTACCATGTCACGACTGCAAGTTCGGTGTTTTCTGTGGTACATACTCGTTGCATCATACGAAAAGCGAGGGAAAAACTAATGGATACAGACGCTGCAACAACTAAATGAGTGGCGGGGCGGCTTCGGCTCAACTGCCCTCGCGATGATGATCCACTTTTTCTCTCAACTTCCCGACAACGTTGATAGCAGTGAAGTGGCTGCGGAACTACTAGCTAACTTTGTGTTCTTGCGGGAGGATCCTGACAATCCTTCTTCCGAGGAAATGTACTGCTCTAGGTTTCTTCTCGAACTCATTACAAATCTACACTTCAACGATATCGCGGGGTTCGTCGAGATCCCAGGATGGAACGCGCGTGCAGCAGCAGCTGGTAAGAATGGTGAGAGTGTCGTAGCGTTAGCGGCCGCGGCAGTAGGTTTATATTTGGGTTTTTGCCTGTTATTAATTTTTTTTTACCAGCTCGAGCGTGCGATCAAATTGATCGCAGAAGGTACCATCAATGTCGATCAGGTTCTCTTGGATAAGGCAAACAACCATGACGGAAAACTTAGAATAAAGCTACCAAAGGTGCTCAACAAGCAAACCAGACGGGAAGCCTCTCCGTTCCAGTTCTCGTCGGCCAACTGGCACGGGCATACCATGGCTTACAGGGGGTCGATCTGTAAGCGGGGGAGTGCCTTCGTATGCAGTATTTTCGAAGCCGCAAATGCTGTTAAGGTGGCACGAGCGAGCGGCAAGGATTCCAACGAGCCAGTTGACGTTGACCCACGCACACCGCCTTGTAAGGATTGGATTAATTGACGTCTATTTTATTGATTTGTTTCATAGGACGTGTCTATATCACATCTAAGTCTCTGAAGGAATGGTTTGGCATCAAGTTACTAACTCTCCCGTCTATCGCATCCGAATCGACGGTTTTGTTTTTGATTTCACCACGTTTTCATTTCCTGTCAGTCGTTTTATACGCTATTTCTGCTTGTACATGTCGGCGAGGTAGTGACATGAGTATCACCTTTTCATCCTTTTCATCCTTTTTGGGGCCACGCCAAAGTGTGAATTACATTCTAGTAATGGCAGGACCATGTCTGTGTTGCATCGCAAGCTACTTCGCCCATTGAGTTCCCGGTCCCACCTATGTAGTGATCTGACCAAAGGTTGCCTGCACCTACCTCGCAACTCCATCTCTATCCGATACCCTATCACGTTGGGAACGATACTTCCTCCAAACCGACAAGATTTCCTGCAGTACCCCCACCTTTTCCCCTACAATCCACTAAGCACCAATCCCGGATCATGTCTACCATGGTTAGCCTGAGCTTCAGGGCGAGCATCGGGTCCAGGATGATATGCCAGATGTGCGCAGATCACCTCCTGCCAGATACGATGGCGACTCGACGAGGTGCAGCCTTGCAAAAATCCTCCGCGAGCCCCCTTTCAAGAACCCTGCAAACGACTACGATAAACGGCCCTACTATAAACGGCTAATCTACAATGTGGCTATGGGAGGTAACGTCAGTTCGTTCGAAACTCGGATTCTGGGTTCTACTTATTGTCCGCTAGCGGGACCCTGAAGAGCCCCCCCAAGCGCCACCATCTCAGTTGGTTACATGACTGGCGGTAAGTTCCCTTCGCTTCCGAGCGCCTCTCATCCTTCATAATTTAATCCCCGTTGTTGTCCTCAGTACCCCCGTTCTGATGTTTCTCTCCAAAATCTCATCTCGTTTTCCTCTGTTTGGACTATTGTCCATCTTCCCAGGTGTATTTGCTCAGAATGCAAACACGACTGCACCCAATCATACCACCGTCCTTATCCTCGGTGGTGGCATGACGGGTATCATCGCGGCTCGAACACTTCACGAACAAGGCATAGACGACTTCATCATCCTCGAGGCCAAGTCCGTGCTGGGTGGTCGTATGAGTTCCAAGACATTCGGTGTGACTGGTAGACAATTTGTCGTCGAGGCAGGTGCAAACTGGGTCCAGGGAACGCAGGAAGGCAACGGTACTGCGAATCCCATCTGGGAATTGGCGCTCAAACATAATCTCACTACTGTCTACAATGACATGTATGGAAGCATGTGTATGCATATTATTTCATCTTTAGGGATACGTATCCTGCTCATGGACCCTAGCCACCTTTGACGACAGTGGTTACAACGACTACACTGACGTGTTCAACAATGCGGTCGATAAGTTTACTAATGCTACCATTGTCGCAGGTATGTATATGGTCGAACTTCCCTTTCCTTTTCGAACTCCCCCTAATCCCGGCGAACTAGGCCAACGGCTAGAAGAGGGTGAAGTTGATATGAGTTTGAGATCGGCGTATGGTCTCATGGGTGTCAGCCCCAAAACCCCACAAGATGTTGTTAGCGACTACTTCCAGATTGACTTCGTAAGCAACAGTTGCCTTGTACTCGCATAGACTTGGCTGATCCGTTTATCCAGGAATGCAAGTCGTATCTTATGTTCTGCGGTGATGAGGGCTGATCACTTTAATTGATTGCCAACACTCGATGCAGATGCACAGGTATGCCAATTTGGTGTGGACTTTGAACCGCTGTTTGATTCGTCTTCAGTCACCGTCACAAACCTCATGGCTCGCTTCCGCATGGGTAAGCCCTCAGGGGTTGACGTAGTCTTCACTTCCATTCTCACTTTCGATAGAACAATAATTTCACATACGTCCCCGAATACGGAGGGTTCTCAGATGTCAACCAGATGTGCATCGACCAGCGAGGATTCGCATACATTGCACGGGCAGAAGCAGCGGAATTTTTACAACCACAACAGGTAATTTACAATGAGACCGTCAACCTCATCGAGTATGGCAAACAGAATGTCATGGTGCACACAACGAGTGGCCTGATTATCACTGCTGATCACGTTTTGTGTACATTCAGCGTCGGCGTCTTGCAAAACAGTGATGTTGTCTTCCAACCTCACCTACCTGAGTGGAAAATCGAGGCTATCAACAGCATTACAATGGTCAGTCGTCCGTTATGATTAGGTTTCGATACTTACCATACCTTAGGCTACATACACAAAGATTTTCCTTCAGTTTGACGAGAACTTCTGGTTCCCAACGCAGGTGAACTTTTTACGGCATTGCGATAATAGCTTTTTATTTATCTCATCGTCAGATGGGACTGTATGCGGCCAAGCAAAGAGGGAAGTATCCCGTCTGGCAGAACCTCGATCTTGCCGATTTCTTCTTAGGTTCTCGTATCATCTTTGTCACGGTCACTGTATGTGAATTCTGAGCTCACGAAACGACCACTGCTCATAGCTCTCTTAGGGTGACTGGGCTCTCTACGTTGAGCAGCTCACTCCCGCCCAAGTCCAGGCGGAAGTAGTAGAAGTCCTCCAAGCCATGTTTCCCAGCATCACCGTTCCTGAACCCGTCGCCGTCTACTTCCCGACCTGGACCTCGAGCAAGCTGTTCCGGGGCTCGTACTCGAACTGGGGACCGTCCTACGTCCCTTCCCAGTCGGAAAACCTGAGAGCGACGATCAACGACCACCTATGGTTCGCCGGCGAAGCGACCAGCGTGCCGTACTTTGGTGCGTCATTTCCGATTCGAGTCCTTTTTTTCATTGTTGCTTTCTCGTACCACCGTCTATATAACTGAGCTAATGCCGCTTTTCGTTCCTTCACCCCTCACCCCTCTAGGTTTCTTACAAGGTGCCTACTTCGAAGGCCAAAGTGCTGGTTCCGATCTTGCCGCGTGTATCCAAGGGAAGGGGCCCTGTAAACGCCCTCACGTCACGATCTCGAAAAATACTCAGCCGTATCCGAGCATTTTGACGTCACCACTTTGAAAGAAACGCTCGGGCCCGTCTTTGGACTTGACATTTTAATCCTGTGTATTCCGTTCTATTGTCGACCCTAGGCGTTCAAACTGTGACCTTGTATATGACGACCGTGTGGTTGTATGTACTTTGTCAGCTGTTGCCGCTCTCAGCGTCATGAATGAATGAGTAACCATAGTTTTTCAGAGTGAAGGCAGAGTCGAAGGACGCCATACATAGGATGTGACTATGACAAATCCTGCACCACTTCACAACGCAGAATTCGAGTCGAGGACTGCACGCGTTTCTCACTAAAGAAAAAAAAAGTGGTACGCACTTCAAAGTCGCCAAGCACATATCACGCTCATGGTGCAGAGCATAACCCAAGGCAGAACAAGCAAAAAGCTTCATAGAGGACATGTTTGTCATCAGACGTTAACATCACCGTACACTTGTCTCTTTCACGATGCCTCCTACCTTATCCACCGAAGAACCCCCGCTTTCATTTCCTGCAATGTCATCGCTGCCCACGTTTGCCACAGGCCCGGTGAACCAGTGCACACCACCGTACACGGGGAAATAGTACCAGATGAGCGAGAGTGAGAGGACACCACCCAGAACAACGACGGTATAGTTCATGTTCGCTGTACTCGTCTGTGGCGTAGTTGGGAAAAGGAAGACGATGTCCATGAATCCCATGAAGCCGACGGAAATAATGGCGACGGGGAAACTCTGTAGGACGCGCGCAATCAGCTTCATTCTCTGTCGTATGCAACATGGGGAGGGACTGACAAATATGCCGAGATTAAACGGTCCAGGCTTGAAGTTATTTTTAAAGATGAACCTCGCTGCGATTGGGATGGAATATGCAATATAGAGCGCGGTGACAGACAGTGCAAAGACGGCATTGATGGCTTGAGAGCCCGCGAGCGAAAGAAGGCCTAGGAGGGAGGCAATCGCGGCGACAAACCAGACAGTATTCACTGGTGTGCCAGTAAAACTGTTCATGCGGTACAGGATACTTGAAAACGGAAGGGCACCATCACGAGCGAATGCGAAGGATTGGCGTGACGCAGCAAGGACCTAGAATAGGGTATCAGTGAGCAAAACACGTGCACAAATAGCGAAAAAAGATTCACCATGCTGGATCCCATCATGTATCTAATCATAAGATAAGGACAAGCGGATATGAATAGGCTAAACGAGTACTTACTGCCCGATAACGACGAATGACCATAGGACCAGGGTACCCTTTTGTCCAAAGCTGTTCAAGAAGATCAGTGCCATAGGTTGAGGGCTGCTTAGGAGGTTTGTAAGGTCGCTTCCCATGCAGAACGCAAGAGAGACGTTGATGGCTAAATTCTTCACCGTCAAGACCGGAATAGTCGCAATCTGGTGCAAAATGCTCACCCCAACCAAGTATCCCAGAGATACCGACCGCACTGATCTACACAGATTGGCTCAAGTCACGGAAAGCAGACAGCACACTTACGATTGCCCACGGCACGGCAGTCGCTGCATTCGAGGCTTCTTCGCTAATGTGCACACTCGAGTCAAATGAACCTAGATAATCCAGTTGCTATGGTTAACACGTTCCGTCTGGAAAGGAACAGATAGAGGGTGATGAACACACCAATCGTCCAAAGAGGGGCAAGGAAGGAGAGAATAAACGCATAACCGCTCGGCCAGCCATTGACTAAGCAACCAGAATTAGATAGAGCAAGAACTGACAAGGAGTACAAACCATCAGTGAAGTTCCCAAGGGCAAAGCTGGCACTATTCACGAATTCCTTTGGGGTAGCAGCTGGAAGGCCAATAATGACCACAAAGCAGAGGCTGGTAACGCAGGCCAGTACTTAGCCATTACACGAAAAAGTTGGGAATGTCACATAATTCCCACGAGGGCGTTTGGAATAGAAGCGAGATGCAGGAAAGCATAGAATGGGATACTCACCAGAGATTGAGGATAATATAAAGATTTTGTAGTCTCGCGAGGACGGCAGTCCCAAGAGAGCAAACAAGGGCATGAGAGAAGATTACTGCCAAATAGATCCCGCTACATAAATGTTAGCAAGGCAAGAAACAGAAGAGGGACAAACACGAAGGCGACATGATAAGTTCCTTCAACAGGGAGACACGAAATCTACAAGAATGAACACGTACAAGGTCTGCGCCTGTGTAGCAACAAAGCTCTGGTTGCTGATATTAATTGCTGCGGCAATCTGGACAGCGCAACCCCAGTCAATGGAAGCTGAAAGTAACATACAGCACAACAAATACAGTGTCGTGAGTTCAATCGAAACCACCCAGTGTGAGATAGATAACTCACCGACTGCCGAAATGGACCCTATCGTATTCGAATCTGACAGGATGGTAAACTGACTGCAAGGAACATCCACTGTTTGGACGTACAACCAACGATCCAGGAAAGAAGATTTCGGCAGCGAGGAGATGACAGAGAGTGGGTCCAGAAGTAGAGCTATATTGCACATTGTTCACTTCATTGGGCCGGATAATGTACCATAGTGTGACTCACACCACCAGAGGTAGGTGCTGCGGAACCAAGCTCTGCCATGGATACTCCGACGCAAAAGATAAAAATGCTTGCGACTGCCCACTGGAGGGAGGCAGGTATAGATCAGAACGAGTTAGGTTAATATATCGGGCAAAGGGAAGATGAAAACACGAATAACACAAGTGCGCTTATCGGGTCGCCAAAGGTTAGGTTGTTGAAATAGCAACCAGGAACTGAAACAAGGCAAGTACAGGAAGATCGTACGTACACCCCATACCATCGCGGAAGGACCACCATTCGGAAGGGAGTAAAAGAGGACGGAGCTGCGCGTCGGACGAGGTGAGCCGCGTTGTGGGGATGAAAACTCCAGGTGCGCTCGAGCTACTCACGCAATTGACGGAAGCAACCCAATGATGCTGAATGCAATTCCAAAGAGCTACGAACGTAACTCAGTCAGTATTGTGTAGGTCAGTATGTAGAAGGAACCTCTAGTCACCTCTAGCGGAGTGAAGGCTCTCTTGAATTCCTGTTTATATCCAAGCTCGGCGAGGAGCTGTTTGTCGGCATTTTCGATTGCCGAGTCCTTGTTAGTCATGGTCGTAGACGAGAGGTATGGATAACCTGAACAATGTCAGGCGGTGAGACTTGGCAGAGAGAGAGCAGAGTATCGTATTGGTGAGGTAACGTATTTATTCCTTCTACCCCGGCGAATCTGATAAACCCTGTGCCCGTCGCGACAGGAACATGCCAGGAATGGCGAGAGGAAGATATCGGATATGTAGGGATGGGCCGGATGATAAGACCCCCATAGCTCCGCTAGGAAAACCGTGTTACAGTGTACCTGTTGCCAGCCGACGGAGATACAAGTTCATATGCGACGACATCGGCGGCAGCGACACGAAATGTCAGAAACGAGCTAGGCCCTGCTGGCAGTCCAAAGCGGTCAGCGAGGGAATAGGACAACCGAGACTCGTCGGGATAGATCGTCGGCTGATTTGATTGCCAGCGGTGGCTGTAGCAATGATAAGCTCCAGAGTCACGCGAAACTAATCAGAGCCACATCATGCACCGTGTCCAGTACTTCAAAATAGTTATAGTTATTCGTGAGCTCGTCTGATTTTTGTGGAGTCACCGCACAAGGGAAACAAGTGCATTTCCTATCGTGCGCTGAGAGAACTGTCATTCACAACTGTATTGCATACGAATGGCTGGAAAGTCACCTTAGCTGCGGGCCATCAGCTTATCTCTTCTTGTCCCCGTAAGTAGAACACTTCCCAAGCTTGTCATGGCATGGCATCTCTGTACGTGCCCTGCATACGGTACATTCCGACATGGGGCATTTAGTACTTCGTGAGAACTCGAGCGGTTAAAGGTTCACGTCAGGTTTGTCGAGGGCACATGGAGTCCGACAGACATCCACTATGCGAGAGTGTCCATCATTCACGATGTCGAAAGTATAACAGTACACAAAACCACCCACTCACTGGCAATTCATCTCCGAGAGGTCCGGAGTCCTTGTTCACGCTCCCCTCTTCATGTTCCTGACCTGCATTTTCCCGCCCAGACACATCCTGTCTTTGCGAGCGGTACTTGGTTGTTCAACACGATTGATTGCTCGCGCAGCTTGTCCGCACTCTCTACATATTCACGCTGCTCTGGTGCCTCCGGTGGTGAGACTGATAGAGCACACGCATTGGGAAGGCGCGCACGAGGTGCAGAGGGATGACCTCGGGGCTGAGAAAGCCGATCGTGCGCCCCGTCAGGTCGCACACCTGGGTGATAGCGCCGACGACGACGCTTGTTCGACATGTAGACGCCTGTGATCGTTGGACGTCGCCAGCGGCAGGAGGCCAAATGACGATGTAGAAGTGCTGACCTTTCTTATTTCAGGCGTGCACATCAAGAAGTCGTACCATGTCTTTGAATTCCTGGGTGATCCATCTGACGCTAGACAGAAGACTGGCGATGAGTGCTGTGTCGTAGACATCGACGTGCACTGGATGCGATTTGCTGGTAGGTGCCAACTGTAGCTTCGTACTACGTTCCGCCGGGTTGGAAGCGGGAAAAGAGAAGAGGGCAGTGTGGCTAGCCACATCGTCTATCTATCTACATGCTAGTGTCATGCATGGCCTCACTGGAGTGCTGTCCCAAGGATGGTATGGGAGCTAAAGTACTGCCAGTCGGAGGTCGCTCAATTGATCCTTCTCTGGCTAGCGTTCGAGGGGTCCTGTACGAGTCTCTGACAACGATGAGACAGTGGTTTCAATAGAGATGTTGAATTGGTTTGAATCTATACTGGACACCTTCAAGCCATGGGGCTCATGCACACTACCAATATTTGACCATTGCCAACCCCGTGCCACTGATCATGTGAGCGTGGTAAAATCACGGGGAAAAGTGTTGACGTGGCCACACATTTTCTGTACGTGGCGTTAGCGAGTAATATAAAGAACGGTTCTCTCTCTATAAACATCATCTTCTCTTCCCCCCCCCATCTCAACGTCGTCCACAGCGATGATCAATCCACGCCGCCGTCCATCACGCGCAAAGTCACGCCTTATGGCGTCCTCACTTTCTCTTATCCTTTTCGCTTTCTTCGCACTCATTTGTCTGTGCCCCGCCGTCTCCGCGCAAGACCTCGGGAAGAGGAGCGAGTATGGGACGGTCATCGGTATTGGTACGCACATTCCCTCCGCCCAAGTTGTCGCAAATGCTCACCAAACTGCCTCGGTAGATTTGGGAACCACGTATGCACTGCTTGTCTCAATCCATTCTATTCACTAACCACTTGCCCACCCATTCAGTTATTCATGTGTTGGGTGAGCCCGCTCACTTGACTATTCTGCTCATCCCCGCTTACCGCCTATATAGTGTTCAACGAGGTGGTCGTGTGGAAATCATCGCCAATGACCAGGGTCACCGGATAACACCATCATGGGTCAGCTTCACTGACGATGAACGACTGTAGGTTCCCGTAGCTCATCCGTTTTCTACTCCTAATGATCTCCCCAGTGTTGGAGACTCTGCTAAGAATGCTTTCCACTCTAACCCCCAAAATACTGTGTTCGACGCGAAGCGTCTTATTGGTCGTAAGACGGAAGATAATGACCTCAAGCGGGATATCAAACACTGGCCTTTCGGCGTCGTCGACAAGGGCGGGAAGCCAGCCATTCAAGTCAACTACAAGAGCGAGACACGTGAATTCGTGAGTTTTTTTGTGCTGATCGCTGTCACTATGTGAAACTCAGTTGCCCTGTGCAGACACCCGAGGAAATTAGTGCTATGGTTCTGACCAAGATGAAGGAGACCGCAGAGGCATACCTCGGTGAGAAGGTCACCCATGCTGTAGTTACCGTTCCCGCCTGTGAGTGCCTTCGGAATGATCGGAAATTCGATCAACTGATGATTTTGTTAGACTTCAACGACGCTCAGCGCCAGGCAACCAAGGATGCTGGTACTATCGCCGGTCTTCAGGTTCTTCGTATTATCAACGAGCCCACTGCTGCTGCCATTGCCTATGGTCTCAACAAGAAGAGTGGCGAATCTCAAATCATCGTGTATGACCTTGGTGGTGGTACCTTTGATGTTTCCCTCCTTTCCATCGACGATGGTGTCTTTGAAGTTCTTGCAACTGCCGGCGACACTCACCTTGGAGGTGAAGATTTCGACAACCGAGTCATCGACTACTTTGTCAAGCTGTACAAGAAGAAGACGGGTACCGATGTCACCAGCAACTTGCGCGCCATGGGCAAGTTGAAGCGTGAGGTTGAGAAGGCCAAGCGGACTTTGTCGAGCCAACAGTCGACTCGCATTGAAATTGAGTCCTTTGAGGACGGTAATGACTTCTCTGAAACCCTCACGAGAGCCAAGTTTGAGGAGCTCAACATTGATCTTTTCCGCAAGACTATGAAGCCCGTCGAGCAGGTTCTCAAGGATGCCGGTGTCAAGAAGGAAGATGTTGATGAGGTACGTAGCTCGGTATGTTCAGTTTCTCTGGTGCCAACCTGGAAGGTATAGGTTGTGCTTGTCGGCGGTTCTACTCGTATTCCCAAGGTTCAGCAGCTCCTGAAGGAGTACTTCAATGGCAAAGAGCCTTCTAAGGGTATCAACCCGGATGAGGCAGTGGCTTATGGTGCTGCTGTCCAGGGTGGTATCCTTTCCGGAGAGCAGGGAACCGAAGATGTTGTCCTTGTCGATGTCTGCCCCCTTACCCTGGGTATCGAGACTACCGGTGGAGTCTTTACTAAGCTCATCCCCCGTAACACGGTCATTCCTACTCGCAAGTCTCAGATGTGTGTGGTTCTGATTTTTAATTGTGGGGTTCATTGACTGATTGGCCGAAACGCAGCTTCTCGACTGCCGCTGACAACCAGCCAACCGTGCTTATCCAAGTGTATGAGGGTGAGCGGGCGTTGACCAAAGACAACAACCTTCTTGGCAAGTTTGAACTTTCTGGCATTCCTCCTGCACCACGTGGCGTCCCCCAGATCGAGGTCACGTTCGAGATTGACGCCAATGGTATAATGAAAGTCGGTGCCGCTGACAAGGGAACGTGCGTGCTATCTCAGATTCTCGTGGATCGCGTGACTGATTTCTTAACATCAGTGGTAAATCCGAGTCAATCACTATCACGAACGAGAAGGGGCGCCTGTCGAAGGATGACATTGAGCGCATGGTTCGTGAGGCCGAGGAATTCGCTTCCGAGGATGAAGCAAACCGCAAGCGTATCGAGTCGCTGAACTCGTTGTCGTCCTTTGTCTTTGGCCTCAAGTCGCAGCTTGCAGACCAATCCGGGCTTGGTGGTAAGCTTGAGGACGACGACAAGAAGACTCTCCTTTCTTCCATCAAGGAAGTGACGGATTGGATTGATGAAAATGGTCAATCTGCGACCACGGACGAGCTGGAGGAGAAGTTGGCGGAGATTCAGAGTGTTGTTGGCCCGATCACAAGCAAACTTTATGCTTCCGCGGAAGCAGATGGATCTGCAGATGATGATGAACCTTCGTACGAGCACGATGAGCTGTGAGGGTTGTTGATTAACAAGACTTTAATTGTTATTGTGCTCTTTGCTCCACGCACTTTGTTACTCTGGTGGGACCATGGTCTGAAAGGTGTACTGGGTAGAATGAGGTAGAGTAAACCTAGTCGGCCATTGGCTGGACAGCGATAGAGTTTAGAGCGCCTGGCTGAACAATCAAGTAAATTAAGTTCATCACGGTGTGATGTATCGTTGCGCCTTGTCCCATAAATATATAACCCAAAGATGAGGCATTTACAAGTTTGTGAACACGATAGTACACTGGGGGATATGTCTACATGTAATCTACACGCGAGCAAAGTGCGGCTCGGGCGAGGAAAACGAGAAACAAAAATGGGGATAAATCTGGGGGGATGAACATGTTGCGGACAAGACTAGTCAAGCAGGTATGGGTAGAGACGGAGCGGAAATTATAGTGGACACGTATGTATCATGCTGGAAGACCTACGGAGGACGCAGTAGTAATGTATACAGAGCGTGATGCGTGTAGTTGCAAGAGTAGTGTGTGGGTATGATGTGGAATGGGGCGAGTGATTAGTCGTCGTCATCGTCGTCGATGGGGTACGCTGGGAGCGGACCTCGTATGGGAAGATACCTAGGGTAAGGGGAGGGCTGGTCTGGGTCGGGAGGGACGGCGAGGACGAGACGGAAAGCGTCCTTTCCGTTGAGATAAAATCGATAGAGCCGTTTCTCGCGGATGAAGCCAAGCGACTCGTAGAGGGAGAGGGCGGGAATGTTGTCGAACTCGGTTTCGAGGACGACCTGTGTGGGGATGAATTTGGCGGGGGGGAACAACGTAATGCCAAGGTGGGAGACGTACCTCGGTTACGCCGTTCCGTTTCATGACGTCGACCGAGCGGCGAACGAGCGTGCTGGCTGTGGGGTCGTATCAGGTAGGGGATCCGAGCAAGGGTTGTGGGCATGGAGTGGGGGAGGGGGTGTCAGTTGTCAGAGGGAAAGCGTGTGGGAGATGGGTAGGCGGGGGGGCTCACCGACGCCGCGTTTGCGCCAATTCTTGTTGACGCTGAGCATGGCGATGTAGCCTCTGTTCGAGACGTGCTTGTGCATGCTTTGCTTGCACACGATAACACCTATCGGGACCGACGAGCCCGCGGGAATGGCCTGCGAGGACGAGGTGGGTGAGCAACAGCGGGACAGATAAACGAGGAACGCACGAGGAACGCGAGCTGGGGCCTGAAGGCGAAACATGTCAGCGACGGGGGTGAGCTCGAGGAGGGATAGGACGCACCATTGATGTAGAAAGTAACGATAGGTGTATATGACATAGGGTTCACTGAGTTCACTCTGTACGAGGGACATGATGTGGGGCAAATCTGATTCGCCTATATACTGTCTGTACACAATCTCCGTCTCGGTCATCGTCGTCAATGTCCAGTGCAGTGTCTGGTAGAAGGAGACGTAGTGGCACACGCCAACCCTCTGAATCACTACTAGACGCAAGTCATGTCTGTTCTAGGAAGTAAATTCCCACACACATACAACACATCCTCTCTGAGTCGACGCTCGACCAAAGAGACTCAGACCAGACCATGGAGTCGATCGCCGCGCTCAGGTCCGTCCTCGCCACGACGCTCACCGCACGCGGTCACGACGAGCAAGTCCTTTTTGACGACCTCATCCTACACAAGTCTCGTCTCCGCGACCTCTTGGACGTCGGCCAGCCCTCTCCCCAAGAACAGCGCGAACTCCAGTCTGGTCCGTCAGAGTCCCTCTCACACCCCCGCGTTCGGTGCTCACACATTTATTTACAGGAAAAATCACGATAAATGGCAAGTCTCTCGCGATTAACGCCGACTTTGCCCAACAAGCCATATTCCTTGCCCAGCTCCTCAGATGCTCCGAAAAATACATTGCCAGCATACTCCTTACTATCGTGTCCGACAACCCGAATATAGGCCCGGTCAACTTGACAGAGGCCACCGTCGTCGAGTTCCATCAACGCCGGCGCCATCTCGTCGATTCCTTGCGTTACCTCTTCGAGGCTGCCGCGCTGGCACAGCTACCAGACCCACCTAGGCTCTATCTCCGTCTCGAAGCTTTCGTCAGGCAAGAGCTTGTCCCTGCAACAAAGTCAGCCGGCCCCGACGCTTCTCTTGCCTTTCGTATCTTCAAGGAAATCGACTCGCTCGGTACAGCCCTCGCACAGACCCAGACAGCGAGACAAAACGCGCAGAGCATCACCGTCCCCCCCTCTGGCACATGTGCGTACATCTTTCCATCTACCTTGCTCTTTTACTCATATTGTTCAAGGTTCACAACCCTCTTTGGGTTCCGACATTCTAAACGCCTGCTGCGACTCACTCAAGTATGAGCGACGCCATCTGTCCATGGTCTATTTCCAAATCGCCCGTCTAGGGTATTTCTCCCCCAACGAGGTACAAAAGTCGATAGATTGGCTCGCACTCAATCCAAACGATCCCATGACGTTTTACATTCTCGCTGCCACCCTTGCGGCATTTGACCCGGCAGACCCTCACTCCTTCGCCGGCAAAGTCCGCAAAAATCTCGCCATCGACAAGGGCACTATCGCGTATGTGAAACGACAGCTCGGACCCACCGCAAACTGGAGTGAACCTGGGTTGAAGGCAACCATACTGCTCAAGTGGACACTCTTCTTAACGGAGACTAGATATCGCGACCCTGCTTTGGAGAATCAACAAGGTTTCAAAACGGAAGAACTGGAATCTCAAATATGGAACGCCGTCCAGGGTGGTGCGTTCACGTACCTTGTTGCCGCCCTAGTTCAACTCCAAAAACGCACGCACACCTCGCCGATAAGCTCATTCGCACAGTTTGTTCAACTGCTTCCTGAGCAACAAGAACAACAGCAAAAGGAGCCGCTGGCCGACGAATTCAGGCTTTCGGTACTCAACACCTGCGACACACTCATCAGGTCTCTGCTCACGTATGCCAGCTCTGAGCTGCGTAAGATCAAACAGAGGCAAGAAGATGTGCTTGCAAGCGTTCGGACGGATCGATCTAGGATGTTTAGGTCTGTTGCGCCTGTCAGCGCTGAAAGCGAAAGTCAATCTGCACCACGGAACGATATTGCTATGCTATATTCGCTCATCGGAATCCTCTACACGTCCCTCCCGCCTGAACGTGCGCTACAATTCTGGGGTGCAACACCGCTTGGGGAGTCACACGGTCTGTCGTACATGGAAATCACGGAAATGTCCTTGGGAAAACTGCCATCCTTCTTGCAATGGGCCGTGTGGTCTACCCAAGTCCGTGACGTGAATATGACGATGGCATTGTACGATATGCTTTCCGGTCTTGCAAAGGGCCAGCAATGTAGTGAGCTCGCGTACAACTTCCTTGCTCGGGGTGGTGGGGAAGTGATCCCAGGCAGCAGTCTACCGGCCTCCACTGGTTCATACAACGCCGGCCCCTCAATTTCATGGTCCATGATCTTTGCCCTTCTTGAGTCCTGGGCTTCCCCCGCTCCGACCCCCCGCTCGAACCAGCCCCCTCAGCAATCCCTCGCCGCTTCGTTTGGGGGATTTGGTTCTCTTGCTATCTCACAACTCCCTCCCCCATCTACCCAACAACCGCAGCATATTCCCATTGGACCAAAGGACGTACTTCTCGCGCAATCCTTTCTTCGCCTTCTCTCCACCGTGGCCACGAGCTCCGTCGCAGTGCGCCTTGCCATTTCTTCAAACACCCAATTTCGCGCTATCCCGACTCTCGTGTCGCTCGTTCCCCTGGGTATCCCGCTTGAGCTAAAGGGGGCCATATTCGACGCTCTCGCTGCCTTTTGCGAACCTGGAGCGGGTGTTGTGGGCGTGGATATCTGCAAGAGTCTATGGACGTTGATGGAGAGAGTCGAGGTGATCAACGTACGTGCGCCTGTATCTGGGCGGTCGGTCGGCGCAGGTGCCGTATTACCGCCTGTCAAGGGGGTGGAAGTGGAGTTGGATGAAGTGGAGGCGGTATACAAGTTGTATCCGGCCACTATCCCGTTCCTAAACCTGCTGGCTACGCTGTTGCATACGCCAAAGAGGCTTTCCCCACGAAGTCTGTTGGCGGATGCCGAGCCACTCAATACGATTCCCGAATCCCTGGGCCAGCCCTACCGCCTACCTGGCATTGGCCCCTACGTCAGCTTTGTGGTGGACAACGTGTTCGCAGGATTGCCTCGCCGGGAATATGCACGACCCTCGGAGAGATGGAGAATGAATGACCTATGTCTCAAGTTCGTCGAGCGTGCCTTGGCAGGTTGGGAGATAGAGAACCTTGTCAGAGGAAGCGAAGATGGGTCACTTAAGCGAGAAACTGTCATCCCGTTGCTCATCCATCCTGGTTTCGAAGTGCTCACTCGTTTGCTCACGAATTCTCCCCTCCAATCTACCATCCTTTCTTACATCGTCGACGGGATCGAAGGTTTCGAGCGCGAGCTCCCCTCCGAAGAGCCTTACTTCTC
>JBBPUO010000139.1:39683-52558 GCA_038094755.1 Caloboletus firmus | reverse complement strand
GTTGCCTTGGGCATATTTAAGTTAACTGCCCCTGGTACCAGTACACAAATTATACTGAGTGGGCACCCAGTTACCTCATCTCTCATTGCCCTAGACACTGTCATGCTTCTCCTCTGTCATCCTCATACTTAGCTACCTTCTCTTTATCATCCTTCAGCACATCTCCTATGCACTACATCCCTTCTCCTCAACCTTGTTGCTGTACCACTTACCCCCATTGTTCTCATCCCCTCACATCCTGGCTCCCTCCCTGTTCACTTCCAATGATTCCAATATTGACTCTGACAATGTTTGGGACAATATCACCTATATCAACATGACTGGTTCCCCAGGTCACTATGGCTTTGATTTCTGAAGAGTTGTGTCATGGACTTGCTATGTACTACAGGGGTAATGTTACAACTGCTCTTTTCTTCTCCATTACACCTTTTTTCCTTAATTTGCTTACTTTATTTCCCTTGCTCTATAAGGTCATGCATTTGAACACTCCCACACTTCCATTATTCTTCTCTCAATTCTTTCCCTGATCTTCCCAGGATTGTCCCTGACCCTTATCTCCATTTCCATCATCTTCTCCTTCTTCTGTGTCTTCTTCTTTTTCTTCTTCGATCCCATTGTACCCTGTATCCCAGGGTTCCTGATGCCTTCCATACCTGTACCCCAGGGCTTCCTTTCCCCACATCAGGGCTTCTGGACTTCTCCCATGCCCTGTGCCCTTATGGTGACTAAGCATTCTTTCCATTTCCATTCACTTCTGCTGCTTAGTCATCTTTCTTCATTTCATATATATAAACCTTCCAGTAGGCTACCATGTTCCTCATGTTAGATCTACTCAATCTAACCTCTGTGTGTCTTCTCCTGCAAGTCTTCATTCTACTTTTGAGTGAACACTGCCCTTGTCCCTCGTCACTACAGGCCATACCTATCTTGGATCAATCCTTGTTGAATTCTCATTTGAATCTCATACCCTCTTTTATAGAGTAATCCTCACTCCCAACTGTCCATTGGGAAACCTTTGTCAAGCTATCACTCGAATCCCTCAACCCTTGGCAGGAAACCCCTCAATTTGAGTTCTCGCTTGACTCTACCCAGGCCAAGCATAACAGTAACAGAGCAAGGCATTCACAAAGAGCTTGACGTGCTTGACAAAGCCAGTACCTGGGAACTCATCAACCTACTACCCAGTGTAAACTTAGTAGGATCAAAATGGGTCTTCCACACAAAAAAGGACACTACCAACAACATTGTATACTACAAGGCTCACCTCATCACCCAAGGCTTCTCATAGCTACCTGGTATTGACTATTTCAACACATATGTCCCCATAGCCAAGCTCACTTCCATCCACACCATCCTTGCCCTTGCTGCCTATAACAACCTTGAACTCCACCAGTTGATATCAAAGGTGCATATCTTAATGGAAAATTAAATAGTGATGAGATAATCTACATGTGCCAGCCACCCAGTTACACCAATCCCAATCACCCATGCCACATCTGCCATTTACACAAGACATTATATGGATTAAAGCAAAGCAAACACTGCTGGTACCAACAGCTAGTAGAAATACTGGTCATCAAAATGCTTTTTAAACAATGTGAAGTAGACCAAGCTGTTTTCATAAAATGAGCAGGTGTCACACTAACCATTATCATCATACACATAGATGACTGTACCATAGCAGTCACCATGCTGGAGCTCATCAACACCATCAAATGCCAGCTCAGCAAGTTCGTTGAGGTAACTGACCTTGGCAAGCTTCACTGGCTGCTCAGCATTGAGGTAACACATGACTGGGATGAACACACCCTTGCTCTATCCCAGAAAACATATATTGAGTCCATACTCTGCCATTTCAACTTCAATGAGTTAAAACCCATCTCAACCCTGATGGACCCAAGCACTAGGCTGGCCACCAGTCAGTCACCATAAATGGCCACTGAGTACGTGGCAATGCAGCACATACCATACCAGGAGGCCATTGGATCACTCATGTATGCTGCACTTGGCATGCACCTGGACATCTCATATGCCATATCACAAGTCTCTCAGTTCTTATCCAACTATGGACAAGCCCACCAGGATGTGGTCAAATAAATTTATTGCTATTTTCTAGGTACAAAGACACTGTGGCTAATATATAGAGGGGAAAAGAAACCATTAATTGGATATACCAATGCAGATGGTAGTGTCATTGAAGACTGGCAAGCCATATCAGGCCACACTTTCCTGATTGACAGTGGTGCTGTATCCTGGAGCTTCAAATGACAAGAAATCATGTTGCTATTCACCACTGAAAGTGAGTATGTTGCTGCCACTCATGCTGCAAAAGAAGCTCTATGGCTCTGCACACTCATCTTGCAGCTATTTGCCCCAATTACTGACCCCACTACTCTTTTCTCCAACAATCAGTTGGCAACTGTGCTTGCAAAAGATCACCAGTATCACACACACATGAAGCACATTGATATGCATTTTCACTTCATCTACTAGATCATTGATGATGGCAAGATCCATTTAATATTTTGCCCAACCAGAGATATGGTAGCAGACACCCTCACAAAGGCACTCCCATCCCCAAAGGTCAAACATTTCGCTACCAAACTTGGACTGCATGCAGCTTGAGGGGGAGTGTCAAAATGCACAAGCATGCACACCACCAATTCTGTATGTGTCCATTGCAACCTGTCATTGTAGGTTTTCCATTCCATACACATATGATACATACACAGCCTGAGCCACCCATAGCACTACACAATGACATGTATCATATGTCGCTCTGTCGACCCTTCATTCCATGCATAACCCCTTTTGCTACTTCATTTATACCTACACAATATTTAGTCCATCACACAGTAGAACTCACCCTTAGTCTGTTGTCTCCCAACCATGACTGAGTTCCATCTTGTATAGTCATGCTTCGTTCGTTTTTCGCCTTATATCTTACACGGATGACAGGAAAGTCATCATTTGTGATCTCAGGAATATTCTCCTGGAGCTCTATGGCCCTTTCCATGTAAGTATTCATGCTTTCATACTCCCAGCATGCCATATTCCACATTAACAAACTACATTACATAGACATCTACTCGTGAGGAAGGACAACAAGATGAGCAGCCTCCAACCTTGGATGGCCACGACTCAAATCAGGTGTGTTTCTTATTTTGTCACTAAACGAGCTCTGCTCACTCTGCTGTGTATGCACAACAGGACAACCCCGAGGAATCCAGCCCACTGGAATCCGAGGCACGTGGCAAAGACAGTGATAGTGATCTCGAGGTACTCGTTCATTTGTTTCAACCTCGAAGTGAGTTCTCACAATGGCATAGGTTGAGGTGCCGTCCAGCACCCCGGCTCCTCAATTTGACTTTGACTTTGACGAGGTTGGTGGTCACTTGATTTTTTTTTCTCGCTTCTGTGTTGACCCTGCTGGAGACACCGTCCCCAGCTATCTCTGCCGAACCGGGGGAGGATGAGATACCCCCACTGGATCCATCCCACGGATTATCACAATTGTCAGACGCCCCAGTGACATCCCATCCGCTCGATACTGTCGAGTCACCGTCATCTCGAGGCCGTTCAATATTAAAAAAGTTGCTACGGGGGAAGAGCATCGAGAACCCCACTTCGCATAAGCCTGATCAGTCCTCTGGAAAGTCACGCCAGCGTGCCGATCGTCGGTCACCTTCCCACTTCTCAGCAAGAGTGGGTGCGACGAACAAGGGCCCTTCTAGGATGGCTGCAACTAAACGTGCGCCAGTGAGTGTTCTTCCTCGGTAGACGATCGGATGCAGCCTGTCTAACATATTATCTTAGCGAACGGTTGTAGGAATCGCCAGAAGGAAAAAGGTTCGTTGTTCCTCGGATATGTATACAGAGACTCATCACACCTAACAGAGTAAATTGCCTGCCAAGACTGCTGTCCCAAAGGACCGAAACGCAGGTGCTTCCGGTGGCGGACAACGAACTGCAGATGCAAAGACGGAGCAACTTGAACAGGTGTGGCTCTTTCTGGCGATAGCGGACCTCTTCACCACAGCTCACGTGTTATTAGGCACAAACGACGAACGATCCACCTCCACCCTCAGCCGGTGCGGTCCATGTAACGGTGTGCATTACTTTCCTTTGACCTACATTGTTGTACTTACAGTCACTCAGTATCACGCTACCTTGAACTTGGCGATCACACTTCCCGCATGGTTGTTGTGTTTTCGCCCAGGCGCACACGAATGAGACGTATTGATGTGGCAGGTGATTCTATGTGATTCACGCAGATACTATCTTGAATCGAGAATATGTGGACATCGACCATACAGTTCTTTGAATTCGCGTCACGTAGTGGCATGAGTATGAACGTTGATAAGCCCGGCGTGCGTGATCATTGCGTTCGTCGTCAGGATGGCAATTCACCGGTTCCAAAGTGACTTACCGCGCGCAATCAATATCATACATATGACCTACTTACTCGCAAACTAAGCAACAGCGCTCGTGCCAGTTTCATCAACGTCCACATTTCTGTAGGGATCGAAGTAGAGTTCTTCCTTCCGGCCCTTCTTCCGATGTCTCCTCAAAATTGTCCTATTTCCCGGCGTGATCATCCTATTAGCGCTTCTCTACGCCCTCTACAGCGCTGCAGAGAAGAGGTTCACCCAGTGGCACTTCGGCGTATATGGCGTTGTCTGGAAACCTGCCTTTCCACGCAGCTGGCGCCTTTATTCCTGTCGCTGTTTGTGGTCCCTGCGTTCTCATTTCTTCATCTCCTATGGCTCTTTGGGCTCTCCCGCCAGTGGTGGCGACGCAGATACAACTCACACATGGGCGCTTCACAGGGGTACATCATGCTGCCACGGAGTGAATTGAATTCGCTGGACGCGAGAGGGCTACCCGGCGCAAGGGACGATGAAGACGGCGATCCAGCGAGTATCGAAGAGAATGCGAGCTCATCAGGACCTCACCCGCCTCCCCAACACCAGGCGCTCCGCCATCACATTTTATCCGACTGGTTCCTCCTGCTCATCTTTTGGCTTGCAATATTGTGCATAAGCCTCTGGTTCGGATTCCACTACCGTCAGCCAGGGGATCTGCGGTACCTCCCGCTCATAAAGAACGCCAATGCACACCCGAATAGGGCCGGCTATGCGAACCAGGGTATGATATTACAGCTCAGACTTTACCTTTACTAACCGACCCATAGAGAAAATATTTATTGCCGCCATGTTTTACAACAACGAACTGGTTATCCCCTATCGGTCTGAGAGCCTCATCAAAGCCATTCATTTCCTCGGAGAAGACAACATCTTCGTTTCCATCCTCGAGGGCGGAAGCGAGGACCAATCTCCAGCACTCCTCCAACAGCTCGATGACAGATTGGACGCCATGAATGTATCGAGGCGCGTATTTACACACAACAGTGCGATCCCGAAGCCAGTCGACATGAGCGACGATCCTCGCACCTATTTCTTTTCCGCCCTCCGAAATCGTGCCCTCCAACCCTTGGTGGAGACGGGCAGATACGACAAGGTACTTTTCTCAAACGATGTTTGTATCGAGCCGGAAACGATCATCGAACTCCCCAACACGGCCGATGGAGAGTATGACATGGCGTGTGGAATGGATTTCGGACATTTTGGGTGGGCCTGGATCGCTTGTGTTTTTCCATAGTATGCACTGAGGTTTTGTGTCAAGGCTCTACGATATGTGGGTTCTCCGTGACAAGCAAGGATGACTCGGTAGTGGCATGTATGTACTATTTATTTTCTTCCCATGCGAGGACAGTGGAAGCTTACTTTACTATCAGATGGCCGTACTTTCTCGATATTGAAGGTTACAAAGCAATGCAAACCGAGTCTCCAGTGCCGGTGTTCACATGTTGGAACGGTATCGTCGTCTTCAAAGCCGACTCTGTCCTTCCGACCCATCTACGATCTAATCGTACTCTCTCAAACGATCCACTACCATTTGAGCTCCCCGCTATGCACCCAGCTGCTCACAACCCATCGGTACGCGGGCCAAACCCTCCATTGACACCTCCAGCCCGGTTCCGTATGTCTGCACCAGGAGAATGCTTCTCCTCGGAATCATTCTTGTTTCCATACGTTCTTAGATGCGTGTTCAATATGCAATGGATCGTGATCAATCCACGCGTGATCGTTGGATATGACTGGCGGTACGTGTAAATTTTCTCCCTCATTAATATACTCACGAGTGTTGTTGTTTTCCCTCCGCTACTTCTCTGCAATGACAGGTTTTACGTGTATTTCAGGTGGTTCATGAGACATCCGGTGCTCAAGTGGTGGATAGAGATGATGTATGATGGGGCGTGGATGCAAAAGGACGTGATGGTGGTCGGCGATGCGAAGAAAGTCTTGCGATGGGATAAGGGAGACTGTGATCCATGGTGGTGAACGAAATCAGGTACCTGCCTGATTATAATTCTCGAGCTTCCGTGCCTCTTTTTCACACAGGTTCACAGTTGGGTTTGAGGGGTTGTTCTCGGGGGTCCGTGTCGTATAAGTATTGCAGGAGAATTTCGGTTTGGTTTAGGGAGAAATAATTCATTGTTGTTTATACTACCTGGAAATACTCGAGCTCGATCGCACACGGGATTATTAGGATTCATACTAATGGTATGAGATGAAACGAGCTCAGAAAACTGATAGTCAATGTCCATTTAGCATGGTATTCATGCGAGTCACGTCGGATCACCTGCCAGACAGATCAATCCGCCTCATTGTGTGCACCTAAATGACAACACAACCACACGGGAAGCGTGATCGCATAGGTAGCGTTGCCTGTTCCCTGGTGATGCTGGGCAACTGTAAGTAAGACAATAATGTAGGTCAAAGGAAGTAACGCGCACCGTTACATGGACTGTCCCAGCCGAGGGTGGAGGCGGGTCATCTGTATCTCGTGCCTAATAAGATGTGAGCT
Source organism: Caloboletus firmus (assembly GCA_038094755.1). Lineage (NCBI taxonomy): Eukaryota > Fungi > Basidiomycota > Agaricomycetes > Boletales > Boletaceae > Caloboletus > Caloboletus firmus. The sequence goes on along the minus strand of JBBPUO010000139.1, from coordinate 45,628 downwards.
GTCGTGATGAGGCCCACCATCACCAGAAAGAGACACACCGGTTGCACCGCCTTTGCACCCGCGGTTTGTTGTCCGCTACCAGAAGCGCCTTCGCTCGGATTCTTAGGAACAATAGTATTGAGAGGCAATTTACTCTGTTGCGCATGATGAATCCCTGCGTACAAATCCGAGAAACGACGAACCTTTTTCCCTCTGGCGATTCCTGCGACTGTTCGCTAAGATGACATGTTAGACAGACCGCATCTAATTGTCTATCGAGGAAGAACACTCACTGGCTTACGTTGAGCTGCGGCCATCCTTGAAGGGCCCTCATTCATCGCACCCACCCTTGCTGGGGAGTGGGAAGGTGACCGACGATTGGGAAGCTGGCGCAACTTTCCAGAAGATTGATCAGATTTATGCGAAGTGTGGTTCCTGACATTCTTCCGCAGCAACCTTTTGAATATTGAACGGCCATGGTGTGAATCGGCAGTGTTGAGCGGATGAATAGTCACAGGAACGGCTGACAATGATACTCCATGAGATGAATCCAGCGGCGGTATCTCATCCTCCCTTGGTTCAGCAGAGATAGCTTGGGACGGTGTCTCCAGCAGGGTCAATACGGAAGCGAGAAAAAAAAATGAAGTGACCACCAACCTCGTCAAAGTCAAAGTCAAATTGAGGACCTGGGGCGCTGGACGGTACCTTGACCTATACCATTGTGAGAACTCGCTTCGAGGTTGCAATAAACAATCGAATACCTCGAGATCACCGTGGTTGTCTTTGCCGCGTCCATCGGATTTGAATGGACTCAAGCTGGATTCCCCGGGATTGTCCTATTGTATGTACGCAACGGAGTCAGCAGAGCGCTTATAGTGACAGAATAAGAAACACCCACCTGACTTGAATCGTGGCCACCCGAGGTCGGAGGCTGCTCGCCTTGTCGTCCCTCCTCGCGAGTAGATGCCTATGTAATGTAGTTTGTCAATGCGGAAGATGACATGCTGGGAGTATGAAAGCATAAATACTTACATGGAAAGGGCCATAGAGCTCCGGGAGAATCTTTCCGAGATCACGAATGATGACCTTCCCATCCGATCGTCCGGTTGCAAGATAGCTACTTTCTGGGGAGATTGCAATTGACCATAATTCTTTGCTGTCCTCGATTACAGGGCTGATGCGAGTCAGTGTCAATGGGTCCAAGAACGAGATGGAATTCCCTGTGAAGGTAGCGATGAATTCGCCGTTGGTGGCCAGAGCAATAGAGAAGACATTCTGGAGGGTCAATGATTCTGCAAGCGGGGACCCGGTAGAGACATCGAATGACTTGATTTTGTCGTCCCGAGATGTGGCAAAAATTTGCTGACCATTGCTTGACCACGCGAGCGGAGTGGCTAGCCAATGGGGTACACCAGTCTCGATTGCGATGAGCTCGTTACCATTGTGACTGTCGAAAACACGGGTCGAGCTATGAAAGCAGGCAGTGGCGATCTGCTCGCCATTCGGGGAGAACTTCACCCCAGTGACATCACTGCCATGTTCCAGCGGGCCAACGAGCCTCTCCCTGCTTGATATGCTCCAAATGCTGACAGTCCTTCTACTCCCAGTGGTGAACCTCGTCGAGTCAGAGGAGACGTCAACTGTCCGCACAATGTTTGTGCCTTCCACCTCCATGACCTTTTCTTTCATGTCTCCGTCCCACACGCTGGTCCCGTTGTCGGTCCCAAACACCATCCATTTGTTATCCCGAGACACAGAAATGGCGCAGCACACTGTTCCCGTTTGCTTCCCCACCTCTTGGCCATCTGGAAGTCGCCATCGTCGAATCCCATCCCTACCCCCACCTAAAACATGTCTTCCGTCAGGTTGGAAAGCGACTGCGTATACTGCGTCAAAGCCCCCGGTGCTAAGGTCTATTGTTTGGTCTGACTGAATGGTCATCATTGCTCAATCACCCTTCGGGGCTAATACGCACCTGTATTCATCGACGACATTCTCACCAATGGTACACAATCGTCGGTGTCGAAACCTCAAGCAGCAGGGTGTTTCAGTTTACTCGCGGTGCACAAAAGTTGCTGCGTGAATACATTTCCTTGTTCGTCTGTCCACGTCGGTGCCTCAGTTGGGCGGCCTCGGCGAGAATATCCGTCCTTGCCAGGGACAATCTGTGATTGCTCGTCACGTTTCAGCTACGGGATTTCGTTCAAGACGGGTGTACAATCCACCTTACACCAACTCGTGATATCCTATGCAGGAAACATGGCACGTTCTTGAAGAGGGTGTGCTCAGACTGATGTGTGTCTGCAAACCCACTCAAACCACATCTCGTTCAAATGTATGAGAAGCCCGGGAGTTCTCGCTCTCCCTATGCGTCTCTCTGGAGCTCGATTGGTTGCGCTCACAAACCCTCGTTGATACTAGTAATGCCATCGGACGCTCACTCATCCACATTGACGGAATCGCCAGAGATTGTTCTCGAGTACTATTCTGAGGTATTGTGTCTTTAGCACTTATGCTTGCTCGGATCCCAATTAGGTGACTTCAGTACAAAGCATCCGTGCTTGCCAAGGACAGTCTGCAATTGCTCATCACGTTTCCGCTACAGGATATCGTTCACGACGGGTATACGATCCACCTTACACCAACTCGACATGGTGTGTAGAAAATATAGCACGGTCTTGAAAAGGTGTGCCCAGACTCATGTCTGTCTGTACACCCACTCAAACTACACATTCACATGTATGACCAGCCTGGGCGTTCTCGCCCTTCCTACGTGTCTCTCCGGAGCTCGAATGATTGCGTTCGCGCACCCTCGATGATGTTAGCAATGTCATCGGACGCTCACCCACAGACATCCCCACCAAAGTGACAGAACCGCCAGAGATTTTTCCCGAATGCTACTTTGAAGTATACAAAAAGATTCCACGAATGTGGTATGCGCATCAGTGTAATCGAGCCCACAATATTTTCTGATGTATTCTACTAGGTGGGACGGAAGTGCCGTATTCGACATCCCGATCAACAGGCCACTTCGTTCACGAAACGTCGCTGTACTTTGACCGACGTCCAAGGCTCGCTCAGGCTGGCGGACATTTACCCACCATGGAGCCAGTACGCTTCCGTCCATCATGACGTTGGCTGAACCGTCGACACTGACAAGTTTTCTAGACGGTATTATCCCCCGCGATTTCTTGGTCACACCAAAGAGTTCGTTCTACCTCGCAAGCGACAGGAACGGTCTACATGACTGGCGACTTCGCGTTCCTGATTGACTTTAGTGAACAGGTTAGACATACAAGGCTGGACCGACAATGTGTGAGTTTGTATATGCGGACATAGCCAGAGAAGCAAGGCTGAATTTATGCACGGCATCGAGGAGGCAGGCATTTCTGTGACTATTTCCAAGAAAGCCGACGGTAGTAACATCATACTACTATATTCGTAAAGTAAGTCACCGCGATTGTCCCTGCATGTCGCTCGCTGAACAAGTCAAGCCGTTTCATAGGCTATGCTTCTGTCGTGCTTGTTTTCTTACGGCGCCTCCCATTTGCTGCTGTCCTGCACATACAAACGGTCTCTTCTAGGTTCTCTTCCAGATGCTCATTGGTTGTCGCATAACCTGACGTATGCGCTATCTCCTCCGCACATCCGGTTTCGGCCCCAGCCTTCCTCCTCGCAAGTCGTCCCCCTTTTCTACCTACAAAGAATCACACCAATCGGTCCATTCAGTTCCTAATGAGTCATGCAGTCATGTTCATCCCGATAGGCGCAGTAGACTATCTTTCTCTGACGTCCGTAGCAGATCCTATCCACCCTCTCCTGGTCAAGCACACAAAAAGCCTACAGGCTTATTCTCTGCGGCCAGAGGACGTGAAAATCTTACCCGTCTCAACCTAGTCGTCCGCACTCCCGGCCAGCCCTTCCCTCGATGACTCAAAATCGTTCTGCCTCATATTTTTCCGAACCGGATCGAGCCTCGTAATCCGGCCACACATCGCCACGCCAGGCTATCCCAGAAGTTGCTCCAGCGTGGACATAATATGGTGCTATTGGCGGAGATCATGATTATCCAGATTCCATGTTTCTTTTTTGCCCAGGTTCGCGGTTGGGTTTGGGGGCTTGTTTCTCTCGGGACGTCCATGTCGTATATTGCAGGAGAATTTTTTTGGGAAGTCATTCATTGTATTTATATTCCCTGGCAATACATGTCCGTGTGTGCAGAGTTCATCAATGACTGCATTATGATTATCCTGACGACGCACGCCAGGCCTATCAACGTCCATACTCATGCCACGACGTGACACGAACTCAGAGGACTGTATGGTCCATGATGGTATCTACTAATGTGAATCACATAGAATCACCTGCCAGATCAATGCGTCGCATCGTGTGTACCTGAGCGAAAACACAACAACCACGTGGGAAGTGTGATCGCCAGGTTCAAGGTAGCATTGCCTGTTTCTCCGTGATGCTGAGCAACTGTAAGTACGATGATGTAGGTGGCAGGAAAGTAACGCGCACCGTGATGTGGACCGCCCTGGCTGAAGGTGGAGGTGGATTGCTCGTTTTTAGTGCCTAATAACGCGTGAGCTGTCGTGACGAGGTCCACCATGGCCAGAAAGAGACACACTGATTCCGCTGGCTTTGGATCTGCAGTTCGTTGTCCACCACCGGAAGCACCTGCGTTTCGGTCCTTTGGGAAAGCAGTCTTGGCAGGCAATTTACTCTGTTAGGTGTGATGAGTCTCTGTATACAAATCAGAGAAACAACGAACCTTTTTCGTTCTAGCGATTCCTACGACCGTTCGCTAAGATAATATGTTAAACACAGCGCATCAAATTGTCTATCGAGGAAGAACACTCACTGGCGCATGTTTAGTTGCAGCCATCCTAGAAGGGCCCTCAGGCTCATTCGTGGCACCCACTCTTGCTGGGGAGTGGGAAGGAGACCGACGATCGGGAGGCTGGCGTGACTTTCCGGAAGAATGATCAGGCTTATGTAAAGTAGGGACCTTGATATTCCTCCGCAGCAACCTTTTGAATATTGAACGGCCTTGACGTGAATCGGCAGTGCCGAGCAGATGAGAGGTCACAGGAGCGCCCGACAACTGTGACATTCCGTGGGATGAATCCAGTGGGAGTATCTCATCCTCCCGCAGCTTGGCAGAAACAGCTGGGAACGGTGGCTCCAGCAGGGTCAACACGGAAGCGAGGAAAAGCGAAGTGTTGACCAACCAAGTCAAAGTCAAAGTCAAATTGAGGACCTGGGGTGCTGGACGGTACCTCGACCTATGCCATTGTGAGAACTCACCTCGAGGTTGAAACGGATGAACGAGTACCTCGAGATCATCACCGCTACCTTTACCGTGTCCCTCGGATTCGAGTGGACTCAGGCTGGATTCCCTGGGATTGTCCTGTTGTACGTACGCAACGGAGTCAGTAGGGCTCTTTTAGTGACGGAATAAGAAACACGCACTTGATTTGTATCGTGGCCACCCGAGGTCGGGGGCTGCTCGTCTTGTCGTCCTTCCTCGTGAGTAGATGTCTATGTAATGTAGTTTGTCAGTGGGGGAGATAACATGCTGGTACTATGAAAGCACGAATACAAATACTTACATGAAGAACCATAGAGCTCTGGGAGAATGTTCCTGAGATCACGAATGGTGACTTTCCCGTCATCCATTCGTCCATTTGCGAGATAGCTACTGTCCAGGGAGATTGCGACCGACCACGATTGTCTGCTGTCCTCGATCACAGGACCAATGCGAGTCAGTGTCAGTGGGTCCAAGAATAAGGTAGAATTGCCTGTCAAAGTAGCGATGAATTTGCCGTCGGTGGATAGAGCAATAGAGAGGATGTTCAGGAGAGTCGATGATTCTGCAAGCGGGGACCCGGTAGTGGCATCAAATGACCTGATTTTGTTGTCCCGAGATGTGGCAAAAATGTGCTGACCACCGATTGACCGCG
>JBBPUO010000138.1:36258-50189 GCA_038094755.1 Caloboletus firmus | reverse complement strand
CCATCTCCTGCAGGCTTATCCGCACAACCATTGGCAACCAAGATGATTTCATTGGTAACCTTTGCGTTATCTCTTCCCTTTATGTGAATACGCTACGTGGCGTTTATATGAATGCTGTTATCCTATTGCGTCTCTGAGGATCCCGTTCTGGTCACCAGACCTGGATATCCGGGGAGCCCATTTTCGAGAGGTTCTACAAAGAACGACCAGAAGTCGACGATAAGCGATATAAAGTGAGGACCTACAGGGAATCCTCCACGCACTGCTACCTTACCCTGCATCCCACTGCCAGCTCCCACAGTCGCGTTGCCGGCGGACATTCATGTTCGCCTGAGGACTCTGCTCTTCACGACTTGAATCATCGCGTCCCTTTGTCGATTGACACTCACGAGCCTGTAGGCCTAACCTGCGGCACACGATGCTGGGCTCGGGGAGGCATTCCATTGATAGGAAACCTATCCTCGCTCCCCCTTTCCTCTGCGATCTTCAGTTGGAAGATTCTCAACGAGCACTCAATAGTCGCGCCAGTTTCGGCATCCCGGTAGACCAAGATGCCGATTCCGGCAACGACAATTGAGTGCTCGACGCGGTGGAGGGGATACTCGAGTCGGGTCATTCAGGTCGCTAGCACAGCACGCATTCGGGAAAGCCCTCGAATATAACTTCGCAACGAGTATCTCAAGCCTCTATCACAGTCGTCGTTGCTGACATCTTGATGGGAACGTGCAGGAGGCTCGCCCCGACTTGGGGTCCAAGATTTCACACTCTCGTGAAGCTCAAGTATGAGCATGCCGGTGCGTGGGATTCGTTTCATAGGCACACTGAAGAATCTTGAAAGAGAATACCCCTATTCACCGTATATGCACGGGAAACGGTGACTTACTGAAAGCCGTTCGTCAACTTTATTCGGTAAACTCCAGCTGTGACAGTGAATCCTTACCAACACTTTCACTGCTTCCAGATACTGCAGTGGTGGTGTCGGGGGCTGGGTCCCACTCGACCTGCTGCATCTCCTGGTGTACATTGGTGCCCAAGGAGAACGCAGAAAGTCAGGTATACCTAGACCCACTGTGTCTGCATGCTAGTACACCCAGCATGGTTTGAACAGTGGCAAGGACGAGGGGTGAGAGCTTCACGAGGATAGCCTCAAGATTGCTGGCATGCGCACTGGATTAGTGTGCATATACGACCGGGAATGGACCTCCAAAATGCAAACCGTCGAGTTGACTTGCACACAGGGACGTCGATACTCCGATTTCGGCATGAGTCAGACTTGCGCGAATACTTGGTATATTCTGATTTCTGTATGGACTTTGGTCCTCGGGTCTATAACCATTCAATGTCCCTCCCAGATGCCAACGTGGACGCCTGAGAATGTTGTCACCATGTTCCTTTCTTTGTGTTTGGGGCCTCCTAGACAGAAGACGCGTTCGCCTCGGCCTTATATAACTCGTATCTGGACTAGACCACGTTGTTGACCACCTTCCTTTTTATCGTGTGCGTGTTCCCGCGAACTCTGACCGTGTTTTAGTGCGCAAACGAAGATGAGTATAGATCGACCAAGTTAGTCCCTGACCTGTAAATCCCGAGGCATATCAATGGTCCTAAACGATTGGGCGATGATCACACGTATGTATGCGTGGCGTACAATCAGATCATATGAAGAGTCTGAGGGCGTAACAGAGAGACGGGAGAGGTAACGTCCTTTTAAAAGCAAGAACGAAAACGAGCAGCGTCCAAAGTATCACTCTAAAGGGGTGTGAGCGTGGGTGGGCTCGGCGTGCCGACGTGAGAGTGAGAATGACAGACAGCAAGCAAAAAAAAAAAGAACAACAATGGGTGTGAGATAACGATAAGCAGATATATCTGTACGACGCGGTCATCTGTCAACACACTCCGGTGAAGGCGAGCGAAAACTTACATGGAAGATGAGACGGTTATATATACCTATAGAAAACAACCAACGGACCGATGGGTTCACGAAGCATTCCCGCGATGCTCGACCGAACCAGGCTTGGTCTCCGGTTGCGCCAACGGACTCGATCGTACAGGTGCCGTCGACGGCGATCCCAACGTCCCAGCTATTCCCGCCGCCTCCAGCAATGCAGCATTCGACGCATTCGACACCGTCCTCGAATGCACCTCCCCCTCCGACCCGGCCACCGAGTCACGATACATCGACGACACGGACCGATCCGAAAAATGCACCGCCGTCGGAGAGGGACCCATCACGTCGTCCACGATCCGACCCAGATCAAGATCAAGATCATCCCTGTTCGTAAATACATCCATGAGTCGCGTGCCTTCGTGTGGTGGCCAGACCTCCTCTTTGAACGCTGAACCGGTCTCGGACCACCGCGAGGGTCCCATGTGTGTGCGTGGTGTGCCCGGTGTTCCGCTTCTCGCCATCAACGCACGGTCGCTGCCATCCCTACTTTCCCTCGTATCCCAGGGTGTCTCATAATCGGTGTACCCGCGCGGGGGCCGTTGGAGATCGACGTCGGTGAGGTCTTCACCGTCGAGCAGGGTCGCTCTCGAACGAATTTGTTTTCGTTTGCGCGTGATAGCGTCCAAAAAGTAGTGTCTCTTGAAACGTTTCCGGCGTGCGCAAAAGGCGAGGGTGAGAAGGAGGATAAGGACGGCTGTTCCGCCTGCTGCGGAACCGCCAATGATGGCTGCCCGATTGTTTGAGGAGGAAGGGCCCAAGGGTGCGGGTATCGTACTCGGATATGAGGTTTGGGTCTGTGTGAAATGAAATGTAGGCCAAGGATGTCAATTGGGAGAGGAAACGTACGGCTATTATAGATCCATTAACATAGGTTGTATACGAGGATGTGATGATCGTTGGCGTTCCCTGTTGCGACGACGAAGGTTGTGTAGTAGTTGTAGGTGGTACAGATGTAAATGACGATGTGGTAGACGATGCGGTAGACGGGGGAATGGATGAGGAAGAGGTTGACGTGAGAGAGCTAGTACTCGGGGAACTATGACTGCTGGATTGTGAAGGTGAGGTGGACTGTGATGTGCTGCGGTGAAGTGATGAGTGTATTAGAAAGAGCATGCAACAGAGGTGCCAGGTATCTATCACCTTGTCGTTCCGATCGGACTCGACGTAGAGGTGAGGCCAGCAGATTCGGATGACGGAGTCAGGCTCTTTGGGCCACCGCTCGTCAGCGATGACGAGAGTCCCGATGTCAGGCCTGTCGTGGTTGCCAAATTCGATGTCTATTCCAAGGAGAGAATGTAAAAAACAAGTCAGCACCACGATCATTCCAAAGTATAGCGTGTCGCAAGAGGTTCGGTAAGGGAAACGTCTTTGATTAAGTGGCATGGGCCTTTGGACTCACTGTAGTACCGGAACCATCGGAAGTGGTGGCAGGAGTGGACACATCACTGGAACTGGACGTCGCTACTGCACCAGAGCTTGCGGCGGATTGACGAGGAAAGCGTTGATGGGACATGCGAACACTGTAAGAACGGAAATGTCACGAGATCAAACGAACGGCATTCAAGGAACAAATCCAGGAAGAAGTCGTGTAAAAAATAGACACGACTGGGACAAGGGCTGCGCAAAAGATGAGTACGAGGGGGAGAGGAAGTGGAGTCGGTCGCCTGTGTTGTTGTGGCCCAGGCCAATGGGGTGTTTGCCAACCAATGAAACGCCGAGCTTACTTTGGAATAACCTCGGCCGCCTTGGGGCACGTTTGCAATCGCATGTCAGTCAGTCACCTGGACACCAAACTAAAATGTAATGAGACTTTTCTCTTTCGACGCCAACGAAGGCGACGGCCATGGATTGGATTCCCTTCAGGATCTTCTCAAGAAAGTTGCGCACAGAGTACACCATCCTCCCCATCGACCCGCAGCCCGCACGCTCGTGGATTCGGCCACACCTGAAACGGCGGCGGTATTGGATCGTGCACGCCGTTACGCTCCGTCGACTGGTTTTTTGTCTCGCATGCACCCCGGTCCTCGTCCTCTTCGCCATCCTTTGCCAGGGCATCCCCCCATCCTACGACGACGTCCGAACCTTTGAACGACGTCTCCCCCAACACTCCGTCACCACCCTGACCCGCCCCAACGATCGTTCGGCACGTTATCTCAGGTTCCCAGGTCACCTGTGGGGACACGGCCTGAACAACATCCTCCAGGAAGCGTGCGTATCGCATTCCAACCCTCTCTCCATCGTCCCTAACGGACCGATTCCAGACTGCTCATGTCCTACCTCGCCTACGTCTCCAACGTCTCTTTTGTCTTTGAAGACTATACCTGGTCCCATGTACCCCTTCCGTGGACGATATACGGTCTTGCGCTCCGCCCGACACGGATACCCATTAACGCCATTATATCCGGCCCTACTGCAGGCGGTCCCATGCTCAGCGCACCCCAATCTCCCCTCGCCGTCAGCGCGGAATTCTATGAACACGTCTGCTCCGGTCCGGACACCACCCCCTACGTCCTCGGCTCCGCCAACGCCCCCAACGACGCAGATGGCGCCATCATGATCGACTGGTGGAAAAACCACCTCACCCACGTTGATGTGCAATGCATCGAGATTGATTCGTCCGCGCACGACTTGTTCGATCGATTGTAGGCATTTTTCCCTCTCTATCTTCCTTCTTTTGCTCAGCATGTCGCCCCGCGTAACTTATCCGCACCTTAGCCTCTTTGGTGGACCGCGCGTCCTGTCCCTCTTAGACCACCTCATAGCCTCCCCCGTCCTCCGCGACTTCTCTTGGTCCCCGCTCGTCCAATCTGCAATCGCACGCAACTTTGTCCTCCTCCAGCCCTGCTCTGCCAAGGACATCTTCGCATCGGACCTCAAGAAAGCCACCCTCAACGGCCTCGTCGCCGTCCATCTCCGACGCGGCGACTTCGTCCGCCACTGCCCCAACCTCGCAAAGTGGGGCGCCGACTACATGGGCATCAACCAACACCCCTCGCTTATCGACCGCTTCGACCCGCATCCACTGCTCGACGACCCCACCGCCAAGGAAGCGTACTACCTTGAACACTGCCTCCCGACTACGGCCCAACTTGTGGCGCGGCTGCACGAGATCCGGGCGCAGCACCCGGAGCTGAGGCGGGTATACGTGCTCTCAAATGACTCGGCCCGGGCCCTGAGCGAGCTCAAGGACGCGCTCGAAAGGGATGGGTGGTCGGACGTCGTGAGTACGGTGGACATGCAGCTCGATGCGGAGCAGTACTATGTCTCGATGGCGGTTGACATGGCGATTGCGGAGAGGGCAGAGGTGTTTGTTGGGAATGGCGTGCGTCCCTTTCCCTTTGTTTTTTTCCTCTGTTGGTGTCGGCGTCGTATGTTGACTTCCCTTCCTCCAGTTTTCGAGTCTATCATCCAACGTAGTCTTGTTGCGATTAGCTAAAGGAATGGACCCATCGAGTAATCGGTTCTTCTAGAGTCTGGGCACACAGTAGCATCGGGTCCTTGCATACACATAAACATGGACCCCGCCCTTTTTTTCATTGCGTATACTCTACTTCTGCCCGCGCTATTTACGATTGTTTGGCGCAACATGCATAACAGATGCAATATGCACAATCGCCTGTGGAGTACGCAACAACGCATCTTTTCATGTCGCACCAGGATTACTTATAAGTATTGAGAACTTCATCACATGAGTCATACTTGTATACCCTTATTACATAATCAACCATGAAAAAATGTGTTCCGGCATGGATTAAGACAGTTCAACTCTGCTTCCCGGAGCTTTATTTATAAGAATCCAGGAGCTCAGGTGTTTTATGCAGTGGGTTTGCTGGTCTTCCCCAACCACTCACCCCGAGAATTGGCAGAGGGTAGTGCGCTTGTGCAATTACTACTACAGGCTGCTTACATATTCTTGCTGGCGCTCCGTCACTCCGTCTGAAACTTTCATCGGTCCGTCTCAAATGCAGCCGTTGCGCCACTTGAGGATGGCAGTCTACCGTGATTGTAATTCTCGATAGTTACGGTGAGTGAGGCTTCAGTGTCACAGCCTTAGGTGACCTGTGTTCTGTAGAATATCCCGGGAAACGACCCTGGTCGTCGGTCACGGACAGCCGTCAGGAACAACAAAAGAACTGTGAAGGTGATAATCATGGATTACGAGACCGGGATAGAAGCATTATACGTGCATGCACGCCAAATTAACTTATGTCGGACCATTGGTCGCAGCATTGATAGGATTCTGAAGGCGCGCACGATCGCAACGAAAGAATATGATATGAATCAGAAGGGATACTCTCGCTGCCTTCTTCTTCCCTCGATCTTGCGCGGGCTGCCTTCCGAACACCCCTATTTCATGTTTACCAGGTCGAAGGCCTATGGAATAGGTGCGTGTAAGCATGAAACGATGACGGCACACTTTTCTTTCATTGAGGCTTACAACCACATCTGCTAGTAGTATACAGCGCAACACCTTGCCTCGTACTGCGACACGGACTTCGACACGGACTTCACATCGTACACACGCTTTCTCATTCTATGAATGGCTCGATCACAAACAACTGAATCGGTCTGAATTGCGGCGGGAAGCTTTGGAATTCTGTGATCGGCTGGATCTCAACCTATGATACCGATAAGAAGACCACCACATCGAGAGGAGAGAAATCGCTACCTGTCCACCATCCTGGACGACAGTCCATCCACGGCCGGGGTCAACCGCTAGTGCAATACTGAACAAGGAATGAATAAGTGGAACAAGGAATGTATAAGAATGGGTGTTCTTCACGTATAAGCGGCCTGAAATTCATGGAAGGCGATTTTCCATGTCACGTCGTCCTCGGGGTTGATGGAAGCAACGACCTTATTGTTAATCACCCCGGTGTAGGGATAGTTGTCTATTCTGAGCTTATACTCGTCGAGGCCAACTCTGTCGAACCTCCACTGTAAGTGATTCGTGAGTGCTACGTTCTGGTTGGCAACGGGAGACGGTCATACGAAGCGGATAGGTGCGTCGACATAGACAAACTGAAAAGCAGGCTTCGTGGGGTTGATACCGATGGGGAGGTTTCTGTCACTGCGAGAAACGATCTTGAAGCTAGCACCGGACTCAATGTTGACAGCCATTGGAGCTCTGGGTTCAGTAAGAAGTGTGGTGCAGGTTGGGGGTAAACTACGCAGTGAGTTGCTGGATTTATAGACGTCGAACTGTGAGAGACTTGGCGCACCTTTACAGAGTACTTCGCTTCCCATTTCCCCCCTTTGGCATGTGCTCACCAACAGTACCAGTAGGGATTATGTTAGTACAGCATGTCATTCCGGATCGAGAGGCCCCTGAACGTTGAACTTCATTTTGGGAGCCGAACAGTTGATTATCATTATCCGATTGAAAGCTTCCCATACTTGTTCTGTCGACCAGGTCCCCCGTATGCCCACTGTCCAAATGGCTCTATTATCAAGTTCCCACTGCAGTGCTATAGCTGCGTTCCTTAGCCGAACTTAAAAGCGAGTCGACTCATGCTACTCATTACCTCGGGCTGTCAGGCAGAAAATTCTCATTGGCTATCGGTCCAGCACGTTGTGGTATGATTATTAAGTCATGAGGTTATACCAACGAGCAAACCTGCGACAAAGACGCTCCGAGACCGCCTGCTCGGGTGGTGTCATACTGTTACCAGTGTGAGCCAGGATACACAACTTCGTCAGCACGCGAGGCATTGTGGACTACAAACTGGAGTGGATACCAGGATATATATGGAGACTATTGTGTAGTGAGTCACGACCAGTCCTGCCAGTCTTCTACGGCGGTACCAAGCTCGGGCTCATGGTGGTGCACTAGTCACGTGCACTGTATTTATTCCCGCCAAAACCTCCAAATAGAGATGGCCAGTTGCTCTTGTACCCGTACCCTGTCGTTGTCCATATAGACCGTGGTCGAATCCTGCTCGTCCGCTCGTCTCAGTGTTTCCTGCCGTCGGCCTCGGCGGGCTTCCCCTTTTTTTTTGAACTTCAACCACTTCTCATCGACCCCATCGAGGCTGTTTCATCAACCTTGAGCCATCTCCGATCGTCCTGGATCAAACACGCCCGTCTCGCCGCACCCGCTACGCTCCAATTACGACCCCACGAGTTCCTATATATATATCTACTCAAGATTCAGAAGTAATTTTGATCGTTCACTGTTTTCCCCGAGTCCTCATAGTAGATCATTCCTTGGAGTAATACCTCCGTGCGACCCAATGAATCGCTGGGGTGATATAGAAACAGTCTTCGGCTACTATGTGGTTTCAGAGGAAACTTGGAACCACTTCGGCAAATTCTGTTTGCGCTCCATGCCGGAGGTGAGCAGATAGAATAGCGATCCTATTAAAAGTGATTTCGCAATTAATTATTTCTGGGTCAAATTACCACTCCCACAGGCTGACAACCTCGTTCTCGAGTGCGGAGTCGTCACTTGGTGGGTGTTGGCTCTCGAATCTTGCTCACTATATGTCTGGAAATGTCTGGCAATTCCAATGCTCTCTGAATTTATACCCGCAGTATCCAGGTCATCCCTCGCTTCTGAAGGTGCGCACGACCGCAGTGAAATGATACGAATCAGAGGCGATACCCTCGCTGACGACTGCTTCCCCCGATCTCGCGCAGGCTCCCTTCCAAACATCCTATCCCATATTTACTCGGTTGGAGGCCTATGGAATAGGTGCGTGTAACCGGGAAATGATGGTGGCACACTTTTCCTTCATTGAGGCTTACAACTACACCTAGCATACAACATCACACCTCGCCTCGCACTGCGACACGGACTTCACATCGTGCATACGCTTTCTCATAATTTGAACGGCTCGATCGCAAACAACTGAATCGATCTGAATTGCGGCGGGAGGGAACGCGTTGATGTGATCGGGCGGATCTCAACCTATAATACAGATAAGAAGACTACCACATCAAGACGGGAGAATTCGTTACCTGACCACTATCCTGGACGACAGTCCATCCACGGCCGGGATCAACCGCTAGTGCAATACTGAACAAGGAATGAATGAGTGGAACAAGTAAGCAATGTATAAGAATAGGTGCTCTTCACGTATAAGCGGCCTGAAATTCATGGAAGGCGATTTTCCATGTCACGTCGTCCTCGGGGTTGATGGAAGCAACGACCTTATTGTTAATCACCCCGGTGTAGGGATAGTTGTCTATTCTGAGCTTATACTCGTCGAGGCCAACTCTGTCGAACCTCCACTGCAAGGGATTCGTGAGTGCTACGTTCCGGTCTGCAACGGGAGATGGTCATACGAAGCGGATAGGTGCGTCGACATAGACAAACTGAAAGCAAGCTTCGTGGGGTTGATACCGATGGGGAGGTTTCTGTCACTGCGAGAAATGATCTTGAAGCTAGCACCGGACTCAATGTTGACAACCATTAGAACGCTGGACTCAGTAAGAAGGTGGTGCAGGTTGGGGGTAAACTATGCGGTGTTGCTGGATTCATAGCCATAGAACCGCGAGGGACTCGGCGCAATACTCACTCTTTTACAGAGTACTTCTCCCTTCCATTTTCCCTCTTTGGTATGTGCTCACCAACAATAGTCGGGGGTTGGTGTTACAGCATACATATCATTACGGATGGGAAGGCGGTTGAACTTCATTTAGGGAGCCTGATATCTGATTGGAGGCTTCCATGTTTCTGTCAACCGGGTCCCCGTGCGCCCACTGCACAAATAGCCATATTATCACGCTCTCAGGTGTTATAGCTGCCTTCCACGACCATACACAACGCGGTGGGCACTCTTTAGGACTGGCCTAAACGTCAGTCCAAACTTGAAATACAAGTCAAGTTTGGCTGAAATATTGTACGGTCAGGGAATTATACTCCAAAATTAACCTTCAGGCCATATTTTAATAATTAATTTCATGTTTAGGATGACGTTTAGGCCAGTCCTAAAGATTGCCAAACACATTGAGATAGGAAGCGACTCGGTGCGTGTAACCGCGAAACGACGATCGTACACTTTTCTTTCATTGAGGCTGACAACCACGTCCACTAGTAGCATACAGCATGGCCTCTTGCCTCGTACTGCGATACAAACTTCATATCGTACACATGCTTTCTCATTCTTCGAGCGGCTTGAACGCAAACAACTGAATCGGTCTGAATTGCGGCGGGAGGGAATGGGTTGATGTGATCGGGCGGATCTCAACCTATGATACCGATAAGAAGACTACCACATCAAGACGAGAGAATTCGCTACCTGACCACTTTCCTGGTTGACAGTCCATCCAAGGCTAGGATCATTCGCTAGCGCAATACTGAACAAGGAATGAATAAGTGAAGCGAGTAAACAATGTATAAAAAATGCCACAGTGCTGCTCACGTATAAGCGGCCTGAAATTCTTGGAAGGTAATCCTCCATGTCGCGTCATGCTCAGGGTGGATGGAAGCAGTAACCTTGTCGTCAACTACCCTGGTGTAGCGATATGGGCCTACGCTGAGCTGATACTCGTTGAGGCCAACTCTATTGAACCTCCACTGCAAGGGATTCGTGAGTGCTACGTTCCGGTTGGCAGCAGGGGACGGTCATACAGAGTTGACAGGTGCGCCGACATAGACAGGCTGAAAAGCAGGCTTCGTGTGGTTGACACCGAGGGGGAGGTTTCTGTCACTGCGAGAAACGATTCTGAAGCTACCGGACTCGATGTTGACAGCCATTAGCACTCTGGACTCGGCGGTAGGAAGTGTGGTGCAGGGGTGCAGGTTGGGGGTAAACTACGCGGTGAGTTGCTGGATTTATAGCCGTCGAACCGCGAGAGACTCGGCGCAATACCCACTCTTTTACAGAGTACTCCGCCTTCCATTTTCCCTCTTTGGCGCCATGTACTCACCAACAATAGTCGGGGGTTGGTGTTACAGCATACATATCATTACGGATGGGAAGGCGGTTGAACTTCATTTAGGGAGTCTAACATCTGATTGGAGGCTTCCACATTTCTGTCAACCAGGTCCCCGTGCGCCCACTGCACAAATAGCCATATTATCACTTGGCGCGTGTAACCGCGAAACGACGATCGCACACTTTTCTTTCATTGAAGCTTACAACCACGTCTACTGGTAACATACAGCATAGCACCGTTTTACCCCGTACTGCGACACAGACTTCACACCGTACACACGCTTTCTCATTCTTCGAGCAGCGGCTCGAACACAAACAACTGAACCGGTCTGAATTGCGGCGGGAGGGAACGCGATTCTGTGATCAGGCGGATCTCAACCTATGATACAGATAAGAAGATTACAACATCAAGAGGAGAGAATCCGTTACCTGACCACTTTCCTGGTTGAGAGTCCATCCAAGGCTGGGGTCATCGGCTCGCGCAATACTGAACAAGGAATGAATGAGTGGAATAACTTGTAAACAATGTATAACTCACGTATAAGCGGCCTGAAATGCTTGGAAGGTAATCTTCCATTCGATCCCTTGGTAGATGGAAGCAGTAACCCTGTCGTGAATCACCCCGGTGTAGGGATATGGGCCTACACTGAGGAGATACTCGTCGAGGCCAACTTGTTTGAACCTCCACTGCAAGGGACTCGTGAGTGCTATGTTCCGGTTGGCAACAGGGGACGGTCATACGGAGTTGACAGGTGCGTCGACATAGACAGGTTGGAAGGGAGGCTGCGTGGGGTTGACACCGATGGGGAGGTTTATATCACTGCGAGAAACGATTCTGAAGCTACGCTGGGAGTCAATGTTGACAGCCATTAGAACTCTGGACTCAGTAACAAGTGTGGTGCAGGTTGGGGGTAAACTACGCGGTGAGTTGCTGGATTTATAGCCATCGAACCACGAGAGACTCGCGCAATACAGGCTACTCGTCCAGTCAGGGGTTTATGTTACAGCATGTCATTCCAGACCGAGAGAGGCTCCAGGCTGAGATTCGTTTAGGGAGCCGAACCCTTGATTATCTGATTGGAAGCTTTCCACTTTTCTGTCGACCAGGTCCCCGTGCGCCTACTGCATAAATGACTATGTTATTGCGGTGTTATAGCTGTTTCCCACGACCAGAGGAAGCGACACGTGCCAACCATATTTAGCACCAGGAAGGGTTCATCAGGCAAAAACATCTCGCTGGTTGTCGGTTCAGCAGTTGTGATAGGCTGAGATATGATTGTTGAGTGCCATAAAGTTATGCCAACGAGCAAACCTGCGACGAAGACGCTCCGAGACTGCCTGCTCGGGTGGTGTCACATTGTTACCAGTGTGAATGGAAACCCGCCGTGAAACACAGACGAACGGACGAGCAGAACCAGACCACGATCTATACGGGCAACGTAGTACGGGTACAAGAGTAACTGAGCCAGCTATCGTGCGGCGTGAATATGTACGGTGCACGTGACTGGTATGCCATGAATTGAAGGGGCTCACGCTACTTACAATGAACCAGGATACACAACTTCGTCAGTACGTGCCGCGAGCGAGGCACCGAGCATCGTGGACCACACACTGGGCCAGATACACATAAAGACTGTCGTGAGTCACGACGTGTCCTGCCAGCAGGCTTCTACGGTCAGGTCGCTTGAAGTCTCCGTCAAACCATACGTCCCATGGGGTTCTACACCACACGTTTTCGCGAGTTCTGATGCGGCTTCGCGTTTTCATAGGTTTAGATTCCGGGTAACATATCCGTGGTAAGTTCACAGGTTACTAACTTATGACGGCGTCATGCCCACACTACCCCAGGCTGTCGCCAAGTAGCAGACCAGAGGCTTGTTTTTCCACGCTAGCGTAGACCAAGCCCGTTTGCCTCTTGCGACACCACCTTACATAGGTATTCACACTCACCAGCGCGGCACCCTGCTCGAATCACGAACTTACGAGCGGCGCAAACCTCAAAACGGTACGAATCGTCATAACCCGAATTTTGAAAAAGGGGTGCGCAACAAGACGGATTTCTTCGGGGCGTTTTAGGCCGCCTTCCCCACGACCTTTCTACTGATTGGTCTTGGTCTGCGAATTTCATGACTGCGCTCCCCCCAGTCGGGGCCTAGAAACCACCAACAATTCATATTCGATCATGAAAACGCCGCATAGCTCCCGACTCTCGAGGGCACTACATTTATTTTTGATCCAGTTACATTTCCACCTCGGAGGCTCGATTGCATGAAGGACATTCTCCTTCGGATAACTGTCCAGCAGGGCATGAAACTATCAGCTCCTTGATATGATTATCTCAAATTGGTAGGTCTGCGGGCCCGGCCAGGTTCATTCCGACAAAGGATATTGTTCTCGAGGCTTCTAACTCCGTTTGACGTTTCCAATACTTTTGCGTAGCTGTTGACATGATTGACAGCTCAATAAAGTCCGGACGGGCGTACGACAGCGATACGCTAAGTGTTCATTTGTTCTCCAGAAACCATTTTGGCCTAGTCAGCTGATGCTGAAATGTATTCTTGAGTTGCTCGCTAACGACATTACCACTGGGGGCGAATGTCGCTATGAACTGCGTGCATCGTTATTATCCCCACCTTAACTCTCATTATTACAAATGCGGTTTAACAGGGTGATGGATACTAGTAGTAGCAGCGCTGCGGGGCCGCATCTGCACATCACCCCCGATCTAAATCCCGTTTGATTGGTAAAGATCCATACCCTAGGCCTTGTCAAGCAAGGTGATTCAACTTCTTTGCCATCCTCCCCTGCGGGTAGCGTTGTAGATCACGTAGTGAGCTTGGGATGACATTGGTCGACTCAAAAAGAGTAGTATACGCACAATCTACTTGTTCACCACATATCCATGTAATACAAAGGCAAAGTACAACCCATCAACCAATACAAAAACATTCCTTTTAGTATTTAAAAAAAAGGAAAAAAAAAAAGAATGTAATCCTGACTACACGATATACGGTGTAGTGATCAGAGTACAGTATCTGAAATGCCGACAACATGAATGAAAAAAAAGTACAAGCAAAAAAAAGAAAGACGGGAACAGGAGA
>JBBPUO010000138.1:11331-36158 GCA_038094755.1 Caloboletus firmus | reverse complement strand
AAAAAAAAAAGAATGTAATCCTGACTACACGATATACGGTGTAGTGATCAGAGTACAGTATCTGAAATGCCGACAACATGAATGAAAAAAAAGTACAAGCAAAAAAAAGAAAGACGGGAACAGGAGAAATTGACCAGGAAATCGTACCTCGTGCGCAGCACGTCCTCCTTCTCCTTGTTGTCGTTGTTGCTCCCTATCACCACTGACCGATACCCCACACCTCGAGTCCGACACATTCAAAGGACACGTCTCCCTTGGCCTTCACCACCACGTTCCGTTCCTTGCTCGTGTGCGGTGCGGGGGCACACAAAGGCACATTCCCAAACGTCGAACAGGGTGCCGAGGAGCCATCCAAAAGGGATGCATCGAGGTACAGCCCATAGTGACCGTCCCTGTACATCATTTTCGAATGAGCATCTCGCCCAAAAGCCACGAGGGGAAAAAGGTAAGAAGGGAAAACGCATGACGCACCCTCCTCCAAACGAGATAAATCCCGGCTCGCACAGCGCCACGTACTCGTTCGCACCCGTCCACATGTACACGTCCAATCGTCCCTGCCGCTCCCCGTCCAGAGGGGGGTGATACCGCCAGAGGAACCTATCGCGCGCATGCGCGTTGGGTTAAGTACGCGTGTGCCGCAGCCTCTAGGGAACACGAGAGAGAGGAACTGACGACTCGCCGGATCCGTAGTAACCCCCCTTCTCCAACTTGATCCCCTCGCTTAGCCACACGCCAAAGACGGCATCGCTGGCGTCTTGAATGGCCAATAGCCCGCCTTTGGGCGGGTTCGGATGAGCGCGCGAGGGTATCCGCGGTTCACACCGCGAGTAGAGGGTGTTGAGCGAAATCCCGTGTTGGTCGAGTGAATACAAGAGCGTCCAGTGGCGCGGGAGCCTGGTCAACGCTGGTAGATACGATCGGAGCTGTGCGGAGCGGTCAGTTAGTACGTAAGCATGCAGTGCTCTGCCAGCTGGGCCCAAAGCGAGAACGAAAACCACGACGCACTAAATCGGCAATCTCTTCGTTCAGCACCCGCACGGTCCCTTCCCGCCTCCCGACGAGCGTCACCCCCAGGCCCTTTCCATGCCGTGTATGCGCCGACATCTCCCCCCCTACGTCGATCCCCAACCCAACGAGATCCACGAGACCGCGTTTCTCATCGTGCTCGAGGGCCTCGGAGAACCCGCGATCCCAGGTACGGTCACCTGCGAACCCCGGGGCCCCCGTGGGCGGGATGTACGGCGTCGACGCAAAGGGTGAACCGTGCGTGAGCACGCTGCTTGAAAAGGGGGAAGAAATACGGGAGATAGAGGTTGGTACGGGCGGGGATGACGAATGGGCAGTTGCTGGCGCTACCGAGCGGGGACGACCCGACGGCAATAACGATACCAAACTCGAGGAGATGCGCGAGAGCGTCGCGTGTGCAGGATGCGACGCCGAGGTCGACGTCGAACCGGAGGATGGCGGATGAGGTGGGGGAGAAGGGGTGGGAAGCGAGATACTTGATCCGCTTGGGGAGGATACCGACGGGGGGGAAGCACTCCCACTTAGACGCGGTGGAAGCGGGACGCGCGCCCGCGAGGGACTCGGGGCGACTTTGACGCTCCCGCCATGTTCTCTCCGGACCAGCTTGGGATCGACCATCTCCGAGATAAGCGCCTCCGCCAGCGCGTCGTCTGTGGATGTCGAGATGGGAATCGGACTCGATGCTGCAGGATAGGTTGAGGATGAGGACGAGGACGAGGACGGCAGCGGCGTGGAATGGGTGAGAAAGTACATGGGGTCATCTTGGTGTTGGAGCAGTTCGTCAAGTACCTCTCTCCTATTGCGTTCCGCTGCTGTCTTGGCATTAGCCGTGAACTGATCAAAGTAAAAGAGACTGAGATTGCTTGGATGGGCTAGCGCTGGGGAGACAAAAGGTGCGTCGGATGTAAAGGGAGCAGTGCCATTGACATCATCGTGTAAGAGAGGGTCCTGAGATGGCGGGACAGACACGAAGGCACCAAAGTCCGAGTCTCCAGAGCCTTGCGTCGTCCTGCGCAGCCGCTTAGTGGAGCCAGTGACAGACCGGGGCAACTCCATCGTCGTGAGGGTCGGCGTAGCAGGCGGGGTGGCGGGAGAGAAGAGCGTCGCAAAACGATCGATATCGGCTTCATTCAAGTTCAACGTCGACGATGGTTGTGTAGAGGCAGTTGGGCACGGGTGTTGGGATGGAAATGAGGGATTCGTGGACCGCAATGGTTTTGGAACGAGTATGGGATAAGTGGCCATGGGGTGCTCACGTTCGTTGTGTCGAGTTGGAACGACTTGTGAAGACGTACTTGTGAATGAGTGTGCGCTGGGTCAAAACGAACACGTACATTCCGGTGGTGGGCGGTGTTTGGGCATGGACGTTCCACCATACGGCGTACGCGTGGCTTGTGCGAGTTGATTGCCGCGGTGCATGCGGCTACAGTAATTTGGACCATGAGGAAGAGTGTATGGCTATCAGTTTCAGTTATCGACGCACGATCTATCAACCAACCCTTTCAAATCATAAGCTGCTTAATAGCGGGTATCAATCAGCTCTGAGTTTGGGTCAGGGTGAAGGTTAGTGTCAGCCAGCTCCTCGGTAATATTCAAATCCCGAATCTCAGACTAGGCGCTAACGCCTTCGAGTTTCTGGCAGTTCGCTATCATATCTCTACTTTCCCGCTCTTGTTTTCTATTCTGTACCCAAATATGAAGAAGCGGCCCTGTCAGAGTTCAAGCTTCCAAGCACTGGCCGCGCGAGCAGCAATCGCATCGACAACCAACAACATGACCATGACTTGCTTACTGCCTTACATTCTGATTTCCCCTGTATCTCATGATGCATGGAGCCATTCAAAGTCCACCACACAACATGAGAAAGTTGACTGTATACGCCAATGACTAGTGTGGTGACATCGGGATGGGGATGCTACTGTACATCGACGGTGGGTATCTTATTACTGAATATCTATCAGGCGACATAAGAAAGCTCGCCAGGAAATAAAAGAGAGGAAAATGCACGCCCTCTCACGTCATTGGTATTGCCTCATAAGGCGGAGGCAATTCGTCGTGTGTCCCTTCGTCAACCCGTGACACATGGCCGCCATCTGGATGTACGATGTCCCTCCTCGGGGACTCATTTGTCTGGGCCATGCCAGCACCCAAATACTCCCTTGATCCCTGGTCATTCTCTTCGACCGAAGGAAGACCGTTTGTTATCGTAGGCCGCGCTGGTCGGTCTTCTGCACGTGGCGGGTCTCGCGCTACGATTCCACATGTCAACTTCCAGGATAAAAGAACCATCAAAGTGCTCACCATCGATACGTGCGCGACTCGACATCGCAGTATGCATGTTGTGGCCCCCTCCATTCCTTGGGATCGCACCAGTTCGGATGTTGGCCATAACTTCTGATATAACAGGCCCGCGTCTTGAACCCGGAGGCGCTGGCACCACTCGACGCGGCGCCACATAGCTGGAACTCTGCACGGATTTGTTTCATAGTTCCTTGAATGCTGCAGATGCTAGAATGAAACGAGACACATACTTGTGTTCTCCTCCCACGCAGCCATACGCCCACAAGCAATAGAATCGTAAGGACTAAGCTAGGGACGACAATAGCGATGATTGTACCGGCCGAAGAGGACGTGAGTGTGCTATGATCCGAAGAGGATGACCTAATGCATTAATGCGCACGTCGGCATGTACGTTCATGGCGTCCGGGATTCGTTGTTAAAATGGACAGAGACTGACTCGATGGGAGGACGTACTTACGGGATGATTGGCATTGAGATGTCACGTTGACTGGTGTGCAATGCGTCGATAGGCTAAGCAAGGAGAATAGTACGACGGTCGCTCAGTATTTAAATTCCGTGCGGCTAGTTCAACACATACGAACTCTGCTGCCGTCCATCTCGACTCATATACGTCCACGCCTGTCATACCAACAAGAGCATGTGCGCGGAACTTCTCAGAACCGAAGGCCACAACATATTTTTACCTTGCATGACACGCATAGGTAGTAGGCCGATGCTGAGAGCCAGGCACAACTTAAGAGCCGAGCACCGCTCTGCAGCACCGCTCTCATTTGCTGTACGACTGTTTTGAGCTCTTCAGAGCACATGAGAGCCGCCAGAACGCGTACTCGGTGCCCCAGAAGGCCGTACGGTGTGCAGAGTCAATTTATACACCTCGAAGTGCACAGAACCCATACTTACATCACGTTGACGCCCTCCAGTAAGCTTAGCGACTCCATCGCCGACCCGAATCCACAGTTGTACTCAGACTGACGACCTATTCAACGTCGACGGCAACCAGTGTCGGGCCCCTCTTCCGTGGGCAAGTGCACTGCAGTCATTGCTAGTTCCAGAGTAGAGTGAACAGCCCCCGCCATCACTATCTTTTCCATCACCTTTCGGCGCCAACTCGGAAGAATGTTTCAAGAGACACGACCCTTTGGATGGGATCTCGCTCAAGTTCGTCAGAGAACGACCCTGCTCGATGACGAAGACCTCGATGATGTCGATCTCGAACGGCCCTGCGGACGCGGTAGACCGACTACGGGATGCCCTGGAATACGGGGGATAGCAACGATTGGAGCGAGCGCTGATGATGGGAAAAGAGGCACGAGGTACGTGTACGCTTGCTATTTTGGTCGCAGTTAGAGAGGAGGTAAATGAATAGCCCCAAAAATACCACTGGAAGATGCATACGGCGTTGCTTGCAGTCACGGCCCAGGTGAGGGACAATGCGGACTTTCCCCTAGCCAGACCGGAGTCAAGAAAGGCTAGAAACCAAAGGAGTCAGTGAGTATGCGCTGGGCAAACGGCGACCCGAGACTGGATCGGCATTCAAATAAAACGTCGGGTCGTTGAACAGAATCGCATCTGGAGGATGTACATGACCACCGAATGACTACATGCGTATGGATGGGATGCAGGATACGACGTGTGAGCTGGAGGACGAGCCCGTTCAAGATGTGTAGTCCCAGAGATGGCGCGGATGAAGGATCAACATACCGAAAGCACCGAGGGACTTTCCAGCCTCACACGGTACAAGCCACGTTGTGTGCACACAAGAGTGACAAAAGACCTTGCATACTGACAACGGCAGCACTGGGCTTTAGGAACGCACGCCAGGGTGTGCGTTGTCTCGATGTGAGGAGAGAACATGAGTCGACTTGAGGAGAACGGTGAGGGAATCGTCGTTATTTGGGATGCGAGTAAATATTTGACGGTATCATTACCGTGATGGTCATCTTTGCGAGGTGATACGATCCATATGTGTCCGCATGACACAGTCGGATTTGGCACGGCAGCCGATGGAAACGGAAGGATTTCAGGAACGTGGTGATTCCCATTGGTCGTGCCTGCGGTACCGCCTTGTCCCCGGACCTCAGAGTTTGATCGCTCGACCCGGTGTCTATAGAGTGCCCTGTAAATAGAATGAACCAAGTGAGCCGAGGATGCAAAATCACTCCCGGATCCCATCATCTCGCCTACGGACCGTGCCTTGATTGTGGCTTGACGTTGTACGCCTGAGCTTCAGAGCATCATCAAAGGACGTCGCTTGCTGCACCTGCCATGCTTGGACAGGAGACAACAGTATGGGTGACGATGATTGAGCAAAATCATGCCAACACCTATTTTTGCAGTCAGTGTCCACTTCAAATGGGGGTTTTCTCACGGCTTCAACCGACTCGCCCAGTGTCTACGATCTGCTTTTTGTTTTACGACGTCTTGATAAACTTGGACAGGGAGGCGAGTTCAAATCAACAGCTATTGATATTGAAACGTGACTGAAAAGGTGACACTCTGCTCTCAAGATCGAGCACATCTGGAGGTGCGTCCATCTTTCGAATGCAGATTCCATGTACCTGACATTGCTTCGACGTTGTGACACCAGAGCCAGATGGTCCATCTCCAAGGTCCTGTTCATCTTTGCAAGATATTATGGCCTCATTTACCTCATGCAAGTCGATATACATCCCGCTTTCGTCACTCCCACTGATCCTTATCGGAAACTCTGTATCCAGTGCTGTCTTTTGGGGTGTGTTTCGATGCTCTCGAATTGACCCATTTACCCTCCATACCTGACTACCTCATAGAACTCAAAATGGTTGGCCCTTCCTTGCAAGTACGCCACGTTCTGCATGCAGCTGGGGACAATGCGCTCACATTTGATCTAATTCATAGTTGTACGTCTGTCCCCCTCGCACAATATAGCTCTCGATTATACCGTCGAATCTGATATAATACGTCAGTTGCCGAGGCTGGCTGTGGTTTAAGTTCTTGTAAGTTCACCCAACCACCCTTGTTACAGATGCCCATGACATTGTAGAGCTGGAGACATGCTGGTCGCCACAATTGTGAATATGATTCTCGCTATACGTTTGTACGCCATGTACCAGAACAAAAAAGGTAACCATGATGACGTTGCCTTTGCAATCTTACTAAATACATAGTGTTTTAGCCCTTGGCTTCTTTGTCTTGCTTATCATCGGTACACATATTTTTGCTCTATATGTGACAATGGTGAACTGAAATGTCCTCTTCATAAGGTGGCTTTGCGGTCAGTGTTTGTCGTCATTGAATTGGCTGATGTCGAACGTGCATGACGCAGCTGGAAACATACGTTGCCACGACGATTCGAATGAAAACATCCGTCATCCCTGTACCGACCGGCATCCCCATGCCTGGGTGTATTTCAACATATCCTAACTTGTCGCTCAGTCTGGTAGCTTTGTAAGTCCACCAGGTACGTGTCTCCGTGCGTTGATTCACATAAACTCTTCTTTCCTTAGTGTGCTCCGCCTGGCCATTGCGAGTCAGTCCCATCTTTATCTCCGCCGTCCACACGTTCGCTCATACTTCGGGTACTATTATGGCAGCGGCCTTCTTCGTCATGACAGTTGTACGAGCCGTGGTCAGCCGGTGGAGTACGCCGAAGCACCTAATGGACATCAAGTCCCTCCCTCCGCTCATCGTGCTCATCGTGCGCGATGGCGCCTTGTTTTATTTCTTGTATGTCCTGTATATATTCATGTCTTTTTCTATTATATTTGACGGTTCGACGTGCTAGGCTCTTCGGTGCGTCATTCACTGGCACCGTTGTGACGTGACCCACGTATAACCCGTTTACTTACGCCTCATGATCGCGACAGACGTGCTACTCATCAGTATTATCGGTACCAAGGTTGCTACAGGCATGGTAGTGAACTCGCTCATGCTCCTGATGTACGTAATTTCTCCGTTTGCAGTGTGGCGGCACAGTGGATTTACGTTCAAGCAACACAGGGTGCGGGTTTCCATGTATTCTTGGAGTGTATGTCCCTTCCAGTTTCTCGATTCAAATGCCAAGGCTGCTCATTTTTTTCTCGAAAGGGATCGCGCCTGGTGCTCAATCTGCGCGAGGCGGCGAGTCGGACCAGCGTGGGTAGTATGACGACACTCGCGCAACAGACCATGACAGCGCCGCTCTTTGCGCCGAATCCGGTATTGATGCAAAGGTTGGGCACCGTGATAGAGAGTGTTGAATGACAGTTGTCCCGGGAGAGCATACACGGGCGCATCGAGTGCTTGCCGTGCTTGCTTCGAGCTGTACTAGCATCAGTGAGTTTTGAGGATGTTGTACAAGATAAGATAACTGTAAACCTTACATTTACCATAATCTCAATTATTATTGTTGTTGTCGCCAGAAAGCTAATCAATCTATTAGTTTACCAACGCAAATTATCACCCCGTGCATACGACATGATAAATCACCTCTTGAAGGCGAATCACAGAACTTCCAGTGTATTTAGGATCATAGAGTCGGGTGAAACCTCGTTGCGTACACGTATGATGATATCGTGATCCGTCGCAACCCTCGTATACTGCCCGTGCCCCCGTGCCAGAAGCAATAATGCACCGAGTGGTTGTCTGAGACGAACAGCCAGCCTCAACACTTTTAAACTAGTGTCTATCTGAGCCGAGCTATGAGATAAATGAGTATCCGAGTCCGGGTTTGAGACCGAGCCAACGCTTGCATGATGAGAGTCAAGCGCCAGCTCTCGCGGGGACGTGTCGTGGTCTGATTCCGATTCTGGCCCCGAGTCACTGTCAGCGGGGGATTCTGTGTTCTCACTTGGATGAAGATGATGGCGAAGCGGTATGACATCGAGCAGTTCATCAATCCACGGACACACGAGAACGAGGCCCCCCGGACCCTGATTCTTTGGTAGAAACCTCTCCCCCACGTATATATCCGTATCTTCGAGTGTGTTCGCCGTGGCACGGTACATGCGTTTCCCGTCGCTCTGCTTGACTTTTCTGAGCATTGTCAGAGGGAATACGATGCAAGGCAAGTGAAGATGTTGGTTTGTGCAACGTGCCGGGGGTAGCGTGCACAACCTCTGGTAAAATGCCGCAGCCCGTACCTCTTCCTCAGGGGTCCATGCACGTCGCAGTTCGACGGTCTGTGTCTCCATGACCTCTTCTCCGATATAGGGTACCGTACGAGATGCATGCTGATAGACCCCGATGCGATCTGGAAAGGCACTGTTGAACTCGGACGATCGCCCGACCCAGGAAAGGCAGGTAACATCGCCCGAACGCGCCATGATATCCTGGAACAGCCGCCCAAGCGCGTGTTGCTGATTCTCGCCATGTATGACGGGCAGCGTCACGCCAAAAATGCCAAAGAGGCCGTAGGCCATGTCCACTGGCACCGTCGTCTCGCGTGTCGATGCTAGACGAAGTTTGACCCGGATATTTTCCAGGCCTGGCTGGAAGGCGAGGAGGTCATGTGCGGTAACGCCGGTCGCATCCTCCAATTCTTGCATAATGTTAGAAGATTCTTTGTGATTGGGGGATGTGTTATTCAAGTATGGCGTCCAGTCTTCGTAATAGAAACGGATGATGGGTGGCGCAAGGAATTCTTGTAGAGTCCATCCACGTGTCATCCAGACGCTCGCCTTTAATGCACCAGGGATCAGTTGAGGTGGTACGCCGGTGAGATAAACAATGGTGGCCGCAGAACGGTGATACCAGTGAAACATGGAGTTGATGGACTTTTCAAACTCGACATCCTTGTCCTTGTTGATACAACACGTGTCGCTCCACGCCCATCGAAATCCGGCATCACGTGCGAGGTGACAAAACCGCTGGAGTTTCGTAGCAGCTGGAGAGGCGTCCAGTGTGTATATGGACTTGCCCAAAACGTCAGCTAGTTCGAGCTCCTTCGCTTCCCATCGATGAGAGAGCATTACGTATCGAAAATATTGCCTAGTGACTGCATCGATACGCTCCCAGTGTAGTTGGGTTGTCGTGGATGAGACCAACTTTTTGAATATCGGATCTTCCCTGAATATATTCCTCCGTTTCTCGGCGTCACAGAGCCGCCCACTCGCAATATGGATGAGACGAAAGGGGGAATTATGGGCGGAAACTCTAAAAACGTCCAAAATAGCTTCTTCTGTATCTGATGGGTTGATGTAATCACCGCGCAGATCTACAAGAACCAAGGTCAAACGGGAATTACCAACAATCGGAAAATCTCACGTCGAATATTTGGGTCGGGCGAATTTTCCAGAATTCCGATCATCGTGTTCAGAGTGTCGATCGCGTCTCCGTAGCGCCCTAACCCGTGTAGCGCTGCATATTTTCTTTCATAACCCCAGGGGGAAGAAGGATTCAACTTGATCGCCTAACAAAATGACACGGGTCACTAAGTTCGAGAAAAGTACCACTACGGTAGCGAGTACACGCACCTCGTCTGCATCCTTCAAAGCGTCTTCCCATAAACATGACGTCGCCAACGCGTCGCTGCGTTTCACGAATAAGGTTGCTGCTCGGGGTGGGGTCGGTTTGATGGATAACGCTGCCGTGTACTGGGTAATGGCATGATCATAGTTCTTGCTGCGCATCGCCCCGTCGCCTTGGTTCTCCAACACCTCGACACATTGGGATTTGAAATCTGAGGGCGAGCGGTCGAGTCAGCCATTTCCCCATCCAAATGTCTTCCGGATACCCACCAGCGAACCACCCATTCAGTTCACTTCTCAGTGTTATTTCGTCTCTGAAGATGTTCTCCATCTCTCGAAGGTTGTTTAATGCCTCTTGTGTGCGCCCTGCGGCGTAGCAGGCCTCGCACAATTGCCGATAGATCGTGAGCCTCAAACCTTCGAATACCCAACCGCTGATCTTACGAAACATCTCAATGGCTCTTATGAAGGGGTCGCGAGGGATGTCTTACGAGCGAAACAGTGTCCATTTCTGGAGACTGGTTAGAGGGACAGAGATCCCGTGCTTGCGCAAACAAGGATATCGCCCCAACGTACTCCCGACTATGCATGCCATCCGCCGCGGCCAGTGCACACATTTTTGCCTAGATGTATACGCTAAGGACTGCACCTAAAAATACAACGCGACCACTTGCCTGGACAAAAGCACAAGGTTGTTTAACATCTGGAGAACGAACAATCAAGTCGTTCACATGACGTATGGCATCGGCGCGGTGTCCAGCATCAAAGAGGACGATGGCCTGGATGCAACGAGTGAGACAACAACCTGTGCCATGTGGATGCATGCGTACCTTGATCACGTTGACGAAATCTTTTTCTTCTTCATCACAGCTTTCAAGCGCAAGTTTGAGCGTCTCTATTGCGGCGCTGTGCAGTTTCTGACCAGACTCTGCAACGCTTTTTGCAAGGAGGGCGACGAGCGATGGTTTGACAAGGAATGACTTGATGGCACTCAATGTTAGCGAGGGTAGGCGCAGGGATGAAGATGCGAAGTACCCGATGTGCGTCGTCCAATGCCACATCCCATTGTTGCAGTCGCATCCGGACGAGGGCCCTGTTGGCAAGATGGTAGTGTAAAGGACCCAAGCTGCGCCGAATTTCGGTCGACAATATTTCCTCGGCTCTAGCTAACTCGGCTCTTCGCCACGAGACATACGCCACATTACTTACATCCGTTAACTGTATCATGACGTTCGCAGATTCGATGGATGAGATCGTGTCGAAGATTCGAACGATTGTGATGACTTACGATAGGGTGCGAGTTCGAGCAAGAAGGGACCGTCAGGCAAGCGGTCAAAGACTAAGAGGCAGGATATCAACACCAGACGATTAATGTCGCAAATGTGTAAACCTACATGAAAAAAGTAGGACATCGGGAGGACCTTTCGCAGATTCCAGATGGAAATTTGGCCGTCCTGTGCGCCACTCACGAGGTGACCATCGTCAGGTGAGATCTCGGCATCGGTTACCTCGCCAGTATGCCCAAGGGAGCCTATCTCAGACTGCGTGTGCGCATCCCAAATCTTGACGGAACATTCTGAACTGGAAGCAGAGATGATGAACTTGCCGTTGTTCGAGAGGCGGAGAGTATGGATGGAGTCGGCGTGAGGGTGCCCTGGCCACTTCAAGTGCATGGATGGCGTCGAACTTGAAACATCGAAACGTAGAATTGACCCCCAGTGACAACCGGCAAAGAGACGACGACCATCCTTGGACCAAGCCAGCGAGTAGGCCCGGGGGGTCGGGATGTGCATTACACATTGATCGCCGTCACTGCAAACATTCCAGACATGGATCGAGAAATCCCACCCAGAGCAGGCGAGGCGGTCACCGGCAGGAGAAAACCGGACAGACCAGACTGAGTGGTCTTGTTTGAATGGACCTGCAAGGCGTTGCCCCGTTCTCAAGCACCAGACGATCACCGTTCCGTCTTGCGCTCCACTCGCAATCTTTGACGCGTCTGACGACACGTCAAGTGCAGTAATTTTCTGCTCGTGCGCCTCGATGGACTCGACCGCTCTTTTATGTGTCGTTGCATCCCAAACAGTTACCTTTCGACCTTCAGACCCGACGAGTATAATCCATCTGCCATCTCTCGAGACGACAACTGTGTTCATCCCCCCTTCAGAATGGACGACTTCCCCAACCTCGCCAGCATCGTCACTGCCTGCTTCTATCTTCCACCGTCGAACTGTTCCATCATTGCCGCCAGCGATAATATGCTTCTCGTCATGTAAGAATCGCACCGACGATATCGCGCCCTGATGGGTATGAATGTGGCGTGGTTCTGGAACAACTTGAAAGGTTCCTGTTAGGATCAGGAATTATGGAGTCGTCTCCAATTCAATAACAGGACCTCACCGATGAGTTCTGCTGCTTCTGTCGTCGAAACACCCTCTGAAAGTGAAATAACACTCTGAGGATCGTTAAGCCTCTGTTTTTCTATGAGCGCCTCGGTTCGTTAGGTACGATAAATGTCGAGTCTGCCAATGGTATATTACCAACTGTTGGTGACGTCCTTCTCGAGCTCCGCCATGGGATGTGAAGCTTGGACCACATGAAGAAAGAGACAAATGATGGGAGTGGTTTGCCCGATCAACGGCGATGGTACGCATCAGTGCGTGGCCCACTGCCCGCTCCTCGCTTGCATGATCACGAAAAGCGCTGGCGGCTTTCCCAAGGCACGAAATGCCTAGACAAACTTACCCAGGCCCAAGAGCGAGACTCGAAATTTCAGTTCAACTTCGAGCGTGTGACGATTGCGATATATGGTCGCATTTTTCGAGCCCATCTCTCAAATCTCAGTCACCATCGTACTAGACGTCGGACGGACTACATTTTTTTCCTCATCATGTCTAGTCCGTATACCTCCACCATTAACGACCTCATTGCGGGGAGCTTTGGAGGTGCCGCGCAGGTGCTTGTCGGACAACCCCTCGATACTATTAAGACACGTGCACAAATCGCGCCAAGTGCGTCGAGGTTTCTCTCTCTCTCGCGTTGTTTTGCTTGATTCATGGTCATCCTCGTTCTGGTAATATAGAAGGAATGTTTGTGAGTCGCGTATCCATCCATGTGTCATTTTGTTCAGAAGTATGGCTTCTGAGTTCTCAGAGATTCTGATTGGTTTGAATGATAGAAAGGGCCCATGGATATCCTAGCACAGACAATCCGAAAAGAAGGATTTTTTGCATTGTACAAAGGTTCGCACTCTGCCCGAATTTCTGTTGTGTATTGCCACTCACTTGATACGTATTCTACCTCTTCCACTATATCGATCCATCATCCCGACCTTGTCCCTACGTATCTTCCCATACTGCCGTGACATGAACCACTATACTTCACTAGGCATGGCCAGCCCGCTTCTTGGTATCGCTGGAGTGAACTCTCTCCTCTTCGCTGCTTATGTAGCGTCGAAGCGAGTTGTCTCTCCCTATGGAGATTTGAGTATCCAGCAAATTGCTCTTGCGGGTGGCATGGCCGGTGCAATCAATGCCATTCTCGCTAGCCCTGGTGAGTTTCTCCACTCATGCTGATCTATTTCGCTCGATCTCTCACGTCCCAATCCGTAGTCGAGATGTTTAAAGTTAGGATGCAAGGTCAGTACGGTTCTGCGAGCGATAAACGGCTTCGGGCTGTCGCAAGGGAAATGTGGAGAGAATGGGGTTTTACGAGGGGGATCATGAGAGGGTATTGGGTACGCTTTCCTCTTCCTCTTCTCGCCATGTTTCTGTCTATAGAACGTCATATTGAACACTACGGGCATGTCCATTTTCATTTTCCTCAGCCAAGCGGGGCTCAGGAGTCATTGTATATCGTCGGGTCGCCATCTTCTCCGGGGCTCCAGATATCAGACTGTGGTTTCTGACTTGTGTGTTCTACTAGGTTACCGTTGCACGAGAAATTCCTGCATACGCCGGGTGGGTCACATGTTGTCTACAATCTCTGGTAAGAATGTAACCCATGTAATTAGGTTCTACGCAGGTGAGCGCTGGTTCCCTATTGCATCTCGCAGCGCCGGGATGCACTGGTCCATTCTCAAACTGATATCTCCATACGCCACTCATTTCCGTCCACACCATGCGAAGCATTTGAATTCTCGAAGCGGCAATTCCAAGGGATATATGGGCAACAGGTACCCGTATGGGCACTTCTCGCGAGCGGATCGACTGGAGGGGTTCGTATGGCTATCCCCCATCAGATATTGTTCCATTTTACTGATATGCATCATGTTTGATTTACATCCGCATAGATCGCGTATTGGCTTTCATGTTATCCCCTCGGTACACCCTTTTTACCTCCTTTCCCATAATCAGGTCCATGCTCTGCCCGGATCGTGTGCTTACACCGTACACCTCTGTAGATGTCATCAAATCCCGTATCCAGCTGTGTCCTACACCCCCAGCATCGCGTCCATGGACCTATATGAATCAAGAGCTCAGAGCAGTCGTCTCTGAAGGTGGATTGTAAGTCCCATCGCATTATTTTCGTCTTTGGAAGGTGTGCTGATTGAATGGTTGTGTTCCCCAGAAAGGGACTATTCAGGGGATTGAGTCCTTCGCGTGAGTCTTCTCTCTTTTATACTTGCTGGCGTTCGGGGCACCAACACAACAAACAATTCTTCCATCGCAGTACTCCGAAGGTGAGTTTCAAATCACTCGTAAGGGCTGTGCGAGCAGAGGTCACGATATTCTGCTCAGTATACCAGCTGCTGGAAGCACGTTCGCGGCGTACGAGTTGACGCGGGGTGAGTAACTTCTGCATTGAATATTTTCAAGACATGAGGTGACACCGTTTCCGTCGCCCGTTTGCTGCTTTTCCAGAGTTCTTGAGAGAGTCGACTGGCGCATAAATCGTAGAGAATATGGTGCATTGAAGCACTGGTAGTGGGATTCGGTTCCAGTGTGTGTTGCTGGGCGATGAGGCAGAGCCCAAGCCAGTGGATGTAAAGCGCACAGCGGTTGAGTGTCGTGACCTTGAGAGACCAGGTCGTCTCCAAATTGGATCAATCCATATCTCAATTCACTGCGTTTATTCAGGTCAAACTTCATCCCAGTCACATGATGTCGGATCATTGCGCTTGAAGAGCTACCAGCATGAGCAGCACTGCCATGGCCATGAACTTGGCAGATGGCACTCACACGTCTCTTCTAAGCGTCAGCAGCTGCCGTTCGTGATGGCAGTAGCGGCTCCATGAGATGCTATGCGCGATAACACCTCACCTGTGGCATACGTTACTCGCCGGTACTCTTCAAGCAATGTATCCTCGAACTTGTTATGAGGCGCTTCAGTTTGCAAGGTCTGTCCAATAACTATCCATACTTCCCCTCCGCTTTCCAAAATCTGTGGGTGTGAATAGACTAGGTTCGAAGGTTCGTATGGGAGCAAGGGTAAATTGCCCGTCCCTGAGCGCTCTCTGATACAGATGGGAAGCTAAAGAAAACTTGGCGCTGGCCATTCCCCTATATATGGGTCGCCCAGGAAAACGGGTTTGGCTGTATACGACGTTTACCACCCACTCGTACGAACACCAGCAAGTCATAGACTAAGCTTTTTTTTTTAATAACGCTTCAAAGCCTTGTCGTCCACTCTGGATAGCATTATCCACAATGGCCAAGTCCAAACCCATTCCCCAGTCGTTCACGGGAGACTACACCATTCACCTGAACAGGTCCCCAGACCACAGCAGCCGTGAGGCGACTGGTGTGTGGGTTATTGGTGGGGTAGCCTGGAAGATCTTCGCCAACAGGAATCAATTGGACCGAATTCGCAATGACTATCGGACAGCCGAACATAACAAGTTATCTACTCCATCATATCAACTGTACGAAGGCACCGTCACTTATAGTCGCCTACGGACTTCTCCCGGGTTCGCGCTTGCCACGAGTTACATCGCCAATCAAGCCAGATTCTTCGCCCTCAAAAGTGGCACCGCAACTTTTAAGCAACTCGTCCGGCCCATTACTAACGATAGAGTCCTCGAGGAGTGCGTGGTGGATCGTATCAGACATCAAGAGACTAACGAAAGTACCCCAGGATCGAGCGAAACCTCCTTGTAGCCAAGTGCATGGGGCTTAGAGATCCTCAAGGATTTATCGACCAATATGCTTCTAAACCGCTCGTGTTCATCGACATCCACACCAGCACCACGCCAGCGGCGACGCTTGAAGAAATGTATGATTGGGTTAGAAACAAGCGCGCGAACTTGTAGTGGCAGTAGTGAGTGGCGTTGAGGGAACGCAGGCATACCAGGGTGAGTATAACCTTTCTTGGTCGCTTTGCTACTACTCACACCCCCGAGAAGCAAACGACCGGAGTCACACATACATACAATACTAGTCCGAGAGACATGAAGTGGGACAAGTCGACTGTAAGTTCGGATGTGCAACGGACGGGAATTAGGTGACGTTGGGAAGCTAGGTGCTGGTACTTGCTGTTTCGGCTTCGACAATACAATGCATTTGGAAGTAGCCTTACACGGGTGATCATCCTTACTATCCTGTGCGACACAGCCTGTAGCCGCGGATCGCTGGCCGCTGCACAAACGCGACGGGGCCCGTGGATCATGTCCGTGATTGCCCAGATTTTCTCATCAACTTTCAAATCTAAGTCAGTGGGCTTGATCATGATTCATATCCAAGTACACGCCACCTTTCCCGCGCAACAACTAAATGCACGACGGAACGCCCGAGAAGCCTTAGGACGAGGTACACAAGTCAAGTGAGAGGTGGCGAAGCCCAAGGGAAGTTGAACGCTACACGTCTATACTACCCTAGTTAACGAGGATGGTACGTGAAAACCGTAGTATGTATGATATAGCGTTCTATGGGGAATGATGATTTCAAAGGCAACCACTGGGGGGGAGGCTGTATTGAATAATAGATAAGGAACATCAGCTGGGTAGGTCGCCGCCAGCGCCTTGCGCGAGCCACAGATGTCCACAGTTCCCAGGAGGCCGCAACAGCAGTAAAAATACTGATACTTTTTCACATCAATCATGGCTGTCAGGGCCATCAAAGGAATTTTCCTTGTTGCTTTCTGATATCGGCAACGACTTTTGAGAGTCACATTCGTCAGAGATGTCTCCTCGTTGAACTACAAGAAAAAAACACTCACGGTGTCCAAAATAGGCGCTGACTGAGAGGCAAGGTTAACATCGTTTGGTGGGTCCTCGTCAAAGAGGGCTAGACGTTCCTCTTTCTTTCTGGGAAGAGATACTAGATCCGGGGGTAAGGAAGAACTGCCCCGGAACTCTAGCTCTGCTTGCTGTAACTGCGATATGAACCCAGGGTTTGGGCAGGCATTAGGCCTTGCATGGATGATGAGCCCCAGGGCCTGTTTCAATGACATGCCGCAGCTTTGCATCAAGTAAAATGCAACGACGGCCGGGGAGCGAGAGATCCCAGCGGAGCAATGAACGAATATCTTGCATGATTTCTTTCTCGCACGGGCCTTGTCGATGAACGCGATTGCCTCTCCGCCGGATTTTCTCAGGTCCGCAGAGGGATCATCCTCGATTGAAAGACGAAGGTAGGTGACGCTGTCGAGGGTCGATTCAGGTTTTTTCCCCACGCTGATGATATGGGTGATCCCTTGTCGCGCAACGAAAGTTGACGTGGAAGATGTTACAGAACAAGGGCCAATATAAAGATAGGGGAGGATCAGCGAGACAGTGTCAGACTGCCCCTTGGGCGTTTTGATTGAGTTGGCCTTTGTCTTCGATGTCTTGGGCATGGCTACGTGGAGGTAGTTGGGTTTGCAAGGATGAGCGCCTGAGTGTGCATCACGATGATAAGCCTGAGAGCCTGTGACAGTAACGCTGCGAGAAATCTTGGTGGATTATCTAACCGTTGGACGTCGGCCTGTGCAGGTCATGAGCCTTCGGTATATACAAGTCCCTTCGTGTCGCGTTTCGAAGTTCCGAGAACTCGATCCGCTCCTACTAGTCGTCTGCCCGCCATCAGCGAGTACTTAAGCCCGGACCTACCTTTCTACCCTTGCTTTCTTTCCCCTCTCGCGTCCAGCTCATCCAGTCATCGCATCTTTTTCGCGTCCACTACCCAAATCATCAACAGGGTCCGAAAAATGGGAAGAGAGAGACAGAAAAAAAGACGAGACAAGGTGGAAGTAAGAGATGAAAACCATGTCGCTGAACGCCAAATGTGATAGTGTGAAAACTGATAGGTGGACCAGTGAAGATCGTCACAACAAACGGAGAGGCCTGCCCACAAACTACCACAGCGACGCTTCCGTCTCCAAGTGAACTGAACTTGCCCGCATGGGGATACGAGCGTGATCGCGCGCCTTCACCCGGTAGTCATCCAAGACGTCCTTCATGTAATGGCTCTCCTCCCCTGTCTCTTTTTGTCTCTGTTCCTTGATTTTATGTCCAACATCAGAAAGAGAAGGTAAGAGGAGAGGAAACGGGAAGGAAGGGACCAGACGGAGGGGGTGGAAACGAGAGTACACAACCCCTTCCCCACATTCGCCACATCCTTGTACTCCTCAATCCCCCACGCCTTCGGAGAGTTTTTTTATCTCAATTCCCTCTTGCTTAATAACGAGCCCGAAATCCTCTGAGAGTCGGGGATTGGCGTGTGCAGCGCCGCTACGATCACTTCAAGAAAAGCGCCTGTTGGGTTACTTACGTCCTAGAAGGAAATTACACC
The DNA here is from genome assembly GCA_038094755.1 of Caloboletus firmus. Lineage (NCBI taxonomy): Eukaryota > Fungi > Basidiomycota > Agaricomycetes > Boletales > Boletaceae > Caloboletus > Caloboletus firmus. The sequence goes on along the minus strand of JBBPUO010000138.1, from coordinate 17,698 downwards.
TGACAGGTGAACATTGCCTCTTAGAACTGTTGCCTGAGGTGGGTCATGACACCTGGTGATTAATCATGAGTCCGAAGTTCACTGGGCGCTCAGCGCTCAGCCTTCATCCCAGTTACGTCGGATCATCGCAGTGTTTGAAATTTGAAGAGCCGTTGCCTGCCCGCTCGTGCAAGACCACAAAAGCATGAGCGGCCTTGGTTCAGGATGAACATAGCAGATCGGCGGCATTTCCACGTTCAAGCTTCTCCTAACAGTAACCTGTGCCGGGTGTCTCTTTAAACATTGCATGTATCCTCCAACTTGTTATGAAGTGTTTCAACTTGCAAGGTTTGTCGAATAATTATCCGTACTTCCCTTCCGCATTCCACAATTTGTGGATGTGAATTGACTAGCGCGCTAGGTTCGACGATTCGTATGGCAGAAAGGGGAAATTTCCCATCTCTGAGCGCTACGCTCTGGTACAGTTCCGGGAAAGGCTGAAGAAAACTTGGCGCTGGCCATTCCCCTATAAATTTGGTCGCCTAGCAGAATGGATTTGGCTGTACACGACGTTTATCACCCACTCGTACGAACATCAGTAAGTCCGAGTCATAGACCAGACCAACAAGTTCTGTGGCTGACCCCTCAACGCTTTGTCGTTCGTTCTGGATAGCGTCATCCACAATGTCCAAACTGTACTCGTTCCTTTACGACCACTCGGGGAAACGGCGCATCTTTGACCTGCGTGCAGGCCCACGTCACGAGAGCCGTGAGGCGAGTGGTGTGTGGGTTTCCAATGGTGAAGCCTGGAAGATCTTCCCCAGCATGAAGCAATGGAACCGAATTCACGATGACTATAAGAAAGCCAAAGATAAACATTTATCCATTTCATCATATAGATTGTTCCCAGGTACCGTCACTGATAATCGCGGACTGGCCAGTGACGGGTTCGCACTTGTCACGAGATACATCACTCATCCGGCCAGATTCTTCACCCTCAAAACTGGAGCTTTGCAGCAGCACATCGAACTCATTACTGACGATGCAATCCTCGAGAGGTGCGTGGTGGTTCGCATCAAACTTCAAAAGGCTAACAAAACTACCCCAGGATCCAGCAAAGCCTCTCTGCAGCCTTAACAGTGGGGCTTAAAGATCCTCAAGGATTTATCAATAAATATGCCACTTCTAACCCGATCGTGTTCATCGACGTCCACACCACCAGCAAGCAAGACACGGCGCTTAAAGCAGTTTGTGATCATGTTAAAAGAAGGCGTGCGATCTTGCAGCAGCAGCGGAAGCAGGGAAGCAAGCTTCGGCGTTGAGGGAATTGACACACCCGTGTGGGTATTATCTTTCATGGTCGCTTTGATACTACTCATGCCCACGAGAAGCAAACGATCAGAATCATGTAAACAGCACTAGTCCGAGAGACTTGAGGTGGGATCAGGAAAAGGCGACTGTAGGTTTTAAGCAGTGTGGCTTAGGTGACGTTGGGAATAGGTCCTATACTTAGTGCTTGCTGTTTCAGCTTCGACAATATGATGCATTTGAGTGTAGCCTTACATGGGTGATCTTCACTATCCTCAGGCTGTGCGACAGCCTGAAGCTGCGGGTGGCCGGCCACCGCACAGGCGCGACCCGCCCATATCCGCGATTGCTCTTTTTTTTTTCTCATCGCCCTGATTCATACCCGAGTAAGCGCCACCTTGCCCGCGCGATAACTAAATGCACGACGGAACGTTCGAGAAGCCGCTTCGGACGAGGTACACAAGCCAACCCTTGAGAGGTGGCAGAGCTCAAGGGAGCTTGAACGCTACATGTCTAAAGTCTACCCTCGATATTTAACGAAGATGGTACATGAAATTTGAAATCCGTAGTATGTATGATATAGTGTGGTTCTATGGGCAATAACAATGTCAATGGCAATCGGGGGAGGCTGTATTGAATAATAGATAAGGAGTATCAACTGTATAGGTCACTGCCAGCGCCTCGCGCGAGCCGGCGAGACAGTTAGAAGCAACTTAGGTAAGAACCATGTCACTGAGCGTCAAATGTGATAATGTGAAAACTGATAGGTGAACCGGTGAAGATGTGAAGTGCAAGCATAGGGCAGCTTAACACGGCAAATGGAGAGGCCTGTCTACAAACTTGATCCTTGTACTCCTCAACCCCCCACGTCCTCGGAAATTTCTTCATCCCAATTTCCTCTCCCTGATACAGATAAATTGTCCCTGTTTGTTTCACCTGCAAGATAGCCAATAGCTTGGCTCACTCAGTACGAGGCTGGCGAATCATCCAGGAAACAACTAATGGTGCGTCCTGTGTCATGGGTTTCCAAGAAGAGCCTGGAGGATTTGACGACATGGTGTTGGACCGACGGCATACACGATAGGTAGCACCCAGCAGTTAGTTTCGCATATACAGGTTGCTTCCCCCCACCCCCCTGCCAATTTGCCGACAAATGTGAATCACAGCCCAGTCAAGATCTAGTATCCCATGGCATGGGTGCACAGTGGACTCACTCGCTGCGTTTGCATCCCAAAACCCATCAAACGCCACTAGCCAGTACGGACAGCAAATAGTGAACCGTGAGGATGACGCCAAACGTGCGGACGGGCTCATCCACTGTACTGCCTCGTGGTGACCTTGCTCGTCAAAGCCCTTTAAAGACGAACACGGACACAAAACACGAACGATGTCTCATCCATCGGGTGCAACACGGAGGTTGCAACCAACATCTCGAGCGTCGACACCAGCAATCAAGGCTCCAGGGAGAAGCCGGACTCTGAGCCCGAACGAGACCGACAACGCAAAGCAACGAAGGAAAGAGCACTCACGGATTCCAAAATCCCTCCTCTCGCTTGTACGTTTGCCTTTTTTTCACGATGCTCCCTAACGTCATCCAATGCACCTTCCACCCAGGAGAGGCGCACCGCCGGGATCTCATCCAAACCATTTAATTCAAAGTTAGAGGTCTCGTTGAGTTCCTTATTTTGTGGAAAAACGTGCGGCCCAATCACATCGGGTCTGAACGTAATCGCTGAAATGATACGAAGCACGGCACACACACTATAAGTCATCAGGCGATTGGCGAAACAAAAACTCGTACCTGACAAGACCTGTTTGATTATATCTTGGATATATTCGCGCACGCGTGGACTAGGTTGCGTACTCAGAATCATATTCTCTTCACAGACTAAAATCGCGCAATGCCATTGACACCGGCAAGATGTGGCATGGATTCGCTTACCCGCTGGCCCAAAGTTCCAGCGTACGCTGGTAATCCTGAAGGTTGATCTGTGACCTTGACGTCTGGTGGACCATCTCTCTTGGACATGAGGTTGATCGCGTCCAGCTATGTAAATATCACGGAATCGTTTTCGATGTTCAGCCTCTGACCTGTGGTACCACATCAGCAAGGAAAAAGCACACCCGGAATCCATCATACAGTACACCCCTTATCAATCCAAAATCCCATCACCTCCACCATGGCCGTACGAACTTTGGGATTTTCCCCAGTTCAGATCAGGTTGGTGTTGGGAGAACAGGTGAAGATAGAATTCCCCTGTCTGTTAGTTAAACTCCCATGCCGGACCTGCATGTCGCGTAAAGACCCATAAACACCCCAAGGACGATCCGATCTGAAAAGGGGACAGCAAGGATAGGATTGACGTTATTCATCCTACCGACTCGAACCAAGCACGAACCCACCTTGAAAGATAGACGCCCAGTTGTTGGGCGGGTGACGTATACTGTTTTTGTATCTCGGGGGACGTCATATGGTACCAACCACGCTTGAGGTCGTCCTTGGAGGACTCGGAGGACTTGGATGTGCTGTAAACCAAGAGCGCTATGTTGAATTAATTTCAAATCAGGAAAGGGTCCATCAGTTCACGCCGAACGTTATGCGCCTCATTGGACGTGTGGTTGGCGACGAGGTCCATTCTGTGCAAAAAAGAAATACGCCACGGAGGGGGTGGGTAACGTGGGAGAGAATCCATAACAATTAAATATGGATTGAGATCTCGATGTGACACGTCGACGAGGGGGGTTCACATACAGGATCTTGATACCACGTTCATGGACAACATGGACTACCTGATCCCAACCCTTCATGGTACCATATAGCAGGTGAATCTGAGCCGTGGTGCAGTAAGGACAAAGAAGCAAGAGCCGGATATAACCAATCACGAAGAGAGACGAAGGGGACAGTACAGTATCGAGACGTACATGTCGTTGGCACAACGAGAGGCGAGCGAGCGGACACACGTACACGTCGTATCCCATATCCTCATGTGGCGAACGATAAATGGGGATGAGCCAAGAGGGGGAGATAATTCACTGACCTCGGGGCTTGCAGGAAGGACGACATATATACTTTTCCATGGATGGTCTTTTAATACACGTTTGAAATACGAAAGCCCGGGGGTGCTGAGGTGGAAGAAGCGGTGACAGAAGGGCAACCATGAGCCACGGACTCAACGACTCATCGAAGAGTCCTCCCAATTCAGATAAGGTTGCTTTCGGATCCATCCGTTTACTATCAAAGTTCCTACTAAAGGGAGATTAGAACCAAATAATGTGTACTTCATCAAGCATGTGAATAACGCCGAGGTCCGTCCTGTGCAAAAAAAAAGAGGGACGTTATGGAAAGTGTTGGTAACGGGGGAGGGAATCAATGTCAATTACATTTGAATTGGGACCTCGATGTGGCACGTCGACGAGGGCGGATGTTTACATGTGATCTTCATACCACGTTCATGGACACCATGGAGTAAACTATCCCCTGCATATCTGTGGACAGTGTCACGATAGTCCGAGCTGCATGTGCGATCACGATATGGGTCCGAATAAAACCCCTCCGTTCGGGAAGCGAGGCGAGGAGGACAAGACGAAACCTAGAAGAGCAAGACTCGCCACCTGTGGCGAATGATAAATGGGGGTGAGCTAAAGCACATCCACACCGACCCATCGCCGTTGAAATCAAAAAAGGGGCGGATTTCCACCACGCGCGGGAAAAGGGCGCGACTAAGGAGGGTCCGAATAGAAGCTCAGATCCTGATTGTGGATGGGTGCCGAAGAGGGGCTGCCGAAAGATACGAGAGAGAGCGCGCGCTCACTTGCCTCGAGGCTAGTGACAGGAAGGGACACAAATACACTTTTCCATGAATGAACTCGCATCCTTGAAATACCAAGTGTCGGAGGTGATGAAGTGGAAAAAACAGTGCCCACTCGACGTTCAACGATTTGCGTACGGTTGAAAACTTGTACCTATGTATAAACATCAGTGACTTCATTCATCGACTGTCATATGATCTACAACACAACACGATTTCTTACTGAGTGACTCGGGCATACATTAAGAGCTTCGGCCAAAGTGATGACCAGGGGTCTTAATGAAATTGAGCTGCCCAACTTTTCCTCAACGTCATGCCGAAATGCACCACGGAGTATGTATTCCGTGTGCCGAGAGAACACAATTGTCTGACTCCCCATAAATAGCTCATGCAAAGAAACCCCACCCAGAAGGTCACTAGCACCACCAAGAACTGGTGATTGAGGTAGCGAAAACAGGGTCCTTTATCGGAATGAGGCCGGGCTCGCCAACCTTTCTGTGTTGGTCATCAAGGTCACGAGGCTCCTGCGATTCTGTGATCTGTGCCGCCCTGTTGGACAGTTGCCTAAGGCGCCCTATCATATGATCAGGCTTCGGAGACGTAACTGGTCCAAAAATATATTAGTCCCTTCTGGAGAGATGGACCGCGCTCCACGATTGAAAAGTTCGGTGTTTTCTCCCGACTCAGGAAGCACGGCAATTCAAATTGCATTATCATGATCAATCAGTAGAAATTGTGCGGACTCACAGCCAGCCTGGGACCAAGATCCTTTTTTTTTCAGCAGCACCGCTCGTTAAAGCTATGAAAAATCCACCCCCTGTTGCGCCGCGCGTTCATGATTCGAGTAAGGTAGGTTGGTAGTAACAGGACGCGAACAGCTAGGGTGGTCACGTAGGAGGCGAAACTTGGTCTACTCCAGTGTGGAAAAACAAGCCTCAAATAAGAGTGGTCAGTTTCTGGGCACGGGCTCGTCAGAAGCAGCAACCTGTGACTCACCGGACATGCCACTACACTCAACCTATGCAAGCACGGAGCTGTCAGAAACCGCGACATGACATTGGAGGGTTCAACGTGTGGTGTATCATGGGATGCGTGGTTTGACGGAAACTTTGAGCTACCTGACCGTGAGCAGCTCGTTACTGCTGGCAACTCCAGTGTGTGGTTCATGATAAACGATGGGCCCCATTCGCAGCACGTACTGACGAATTGGTGTATCCTGGTTTCACACTGGTAACAGTGTGACGTTGGCACCCGAGCAAGCGGTCCCAAAG
>JBBPUO010000137.1:0-52879 GCA_038094755.1 Caloboletus firmus | reverse complement strand
CAGCGGATTGTATATCCCCCTCGATCAATGCGCGAATTATTGGGTCCCTACCCACGATGTCCTCATCCTGGTCTTACCTCTAATCGATGGAGAGGGAGTGGTGTGCCTGTGCAAGCCGTTTGTGGTCACACGGACACGAAGTCAGGAATGTTCAATCAGTACGACAACAAGTCCTAGTGGTTCAATTCATACATAAGCATCACGTAAGCAATTGGTGTGCGGAATGGCAACCGTTTCATGAACTAGCTTTACAGGGATTAATCAGATTAAAGCCATATGATTCTGCACCAAGCATTCCCGAGAGCCGTTCCACCCCATATAAGAATATCCTGAACTCGCTCGCAGATAGCATCGAGTCAGATGCTGATCCTGGGGATATAACAACAGAATCCCTGAGTTTCGTAACTCCGACAGCTTCGCGAGTCGATCGACTGTTTCTGTCAATTGGTCGAGGTATCCAATACCTATCCACATGTGATCATGTCTTAAAACATCTTTCAAGGGGATTTTATTCATTCGCTGACTTCACATTCCCCATCGGTGTGGGCCCAACCCCTGCAATGACAATTCGAGCTTTCATTCCGTAACAGAAATTGTACGAACAAAATCTTTCGTACTCGATCTTAGTGTGCTCGTACACCCAGACTCCTCCCACCCTATGAAGACAATATCCAAAGAGACTAGCGGTTTAAACATTTCATGCGTACTGAAGGTCCTCCAAAGTATTATTTCATCGACTTTGGGCTCTCTCGAAGGTGTAGCCCGTCAGGGACGAACTTAGGGAAATCCGGATTAGGGAACACGACAAAGAAGTCTTACAATTTCAAAAGTCGGACGAGTCTCGTGTCCATTCCCAACGGACGTCTTTTACCTTGGAAATGCACCCAAGAGAGACTTCATGCAGGTCGGTTACTTTACCTTTCCGACTGAGAATTGATCGATTCATTGAAACCATACAGACGGAACGAGACTTCGGGTCCATGGAACTCGTAATACGAGACATGGTCTAGGCCAATCCCACGAAGCGACCCATCACGGATCGTGGTCCACCCCCTGCTCCAGGGATGAGTCAATGATCGCTAGCCAGGACACCCGTGTAACCGTTTCCGAGAATGCAGACGCGAATGCGTTGACTTTCTGCTAGACTGATTCGAGCTGGCGGCACTAGAAATATTCTTATCCAACATCGCAATCATGCACTCCAACGTCAACATACACTTAAGCATCCCACTTACAACCACAGCCACAACATCATCCCGGGGGTTTCAGCTGTTTTTTATGCTCTGAGTTGCAGGCAGAAATTGCGAGGCGGTACACATGCAACTTCCGAACTCGATCCAGGGGTAAATACGGCAAACTCTTCGGCCAGAAATGGCGAAGGGGACCTGGTGAAACGATCCATCAATCAAAGGTTCTATCGATATCTGATGTGCGCTGTGCCCCTTATCATTCCGGATTGGAATTTCAGAACCTTTTCATGGCACAGGCAAGTGGAAGGTACTTGCGTTCTTGACCTCGAGGAAGAAGTTATGATTATAATGTTGTATTTGCTCTTGTGTTAATGTTTTCCGCTGCGACGGTCGAATGGGAAAAGCGCTCAAGATATTCGGAGGCGGTACTTGGCATAAGGGTACCCAGGCATGGACGAAGATGTGTGGGGCGATCGTTCAGTTCATAAGTAATAAGTATGTGCGTGAGATGAAGCACATACTTAGAGATTATAGATGGCATGTACATGCATTTCCTTGATTCAAGTCACCACCCCAATGTTAGAGTCAGTACGGTTACAAAAACCACGACAAAAAACCTAGGTAAAAAACCATGGGAGATCGGCAACACTTTGAGCTCCGCTCTGAATTGTAAGTCCGTCCACCTCTGAGCTCTGCGTGCGACAACGCTGTGCGCACACCAGAAGATTTGGTGTCGTTGGTGAGTCCATCGTCTTCGTTAACAGCTCACCATATTGGATGCTCCGCACCCTCCGCGGCGCTCAGAAAGAACTTCACATCGGCATCTCGGCCGAAAAAACACTGAAAAAGTTCCCACCAAAAACTATGGTTTTTTGGTAACCGTACTGACTCTTACTCACATAAATTCAACCGATATAAGCAGTTTGTTCCACCACTGATTAGCGACTCCTTCGCGTGTTTAATGCGGGAGTAAGACTGCCTACAAACAGTGCCCAAATGGTCTATTTTAGCTGCTCTCTGCGGGTTATCGAAACTGCTGTTCAAATTCTGCCCCACATTCTCCCCCCTTCATTTCCACAAACGGGGCCAGATGCGGCCAAGGATTCCGTCCTTCTTCCCACCTTCCGAGCTCAATATTGACACTCCGTTAATCAGATGAATGGCACAACGGTGGGTAGTTTGTTTCTTCGTCCTGTTCAATGACTAGTCGACTAATCCCCAGCCATTCATTTAAGTCACTTCCAATGTCAGGTTCACTATTTGAACGTGGCGTGGTTAAATCCATCGTACTTCTATGGACAACACAGATGTCGGAAATAAAACAAACCAAATGTCTCGATGATGGATTGACTGGTTTCCAACGATTCGTTCCAATTGTCCGGTATCGTCCTGGTCTATTGACTCAAAGCACGTCCTGAGGTGTTGTCACGAATACTCGGGTCCGTGTTGCTCAGGCTGACATGATGACAGGCCCTTCAAGTTGCGGCGGGGTGTCTATCCATGACATGCATGGCGTGTTCTCCTCCAAAACAACGAAGTAAGACTTGCATGCTATGAGTGTTACCTCGACACGACAATAAGTCAGACTCTCTGCATCGCTTAGAGCTCAAAGACCACGACATACATAGAACAAGTATATATCGGAGTTCTGGGTACATGTGGGGATATTCACTCATTAGGGTTACATCCCCGACTCCTTGTGGAGGAGGGTTCTCACGGCCAGAAACGAGCAGATTTCAAGCAAACAGACCCCGCGGGAACTTTTCACCACATTTGACCATGTGATTACTTAAGCAATTTTTACATTATAAGTAAGTGCAAAGACCCAATACACTCATTAGTCTTGAATCCCATTGCCTGTTGTGACACAAGGAAAAAAATGCATGTAAGCTTTTTCAATCTAGTTTCACTGAGTTGAGCATTGACATATATGCTAGGTTTATAACTAAGGTTCCATGCCATGTACCATGTCTGATTGACGAAACTTACCTCCCTCCTGTCCACCCCCATAACACATCTGATTACCCTGTTTATTATGATCCATTATATCATCCTTGTGAACATGTGAATGTTTTTGAATTACCCAAAAACTTCTGTCTTTGGTTAGCAAAAGCCTTGAAAAGTCACCATCTATACTGTACCCAGTGTGATATTGAGTTCACTGGATCTGTTGCATTCGACAAAATCTGCATTAAAATTTTTTATGCACCATACCATGTCTATATCTCAAGGAGCACCTAATACTTCATATCTGCAAACTATACACACTGCCAGCTTTTGCAGGACTTGATGTGTCCCTCTGATTCGCTTGCTTTGACTGTTGCCACGTGTGTTGCTCAGTGACTGGATGAAATACCTTGTTAGATACTCTATCCAGACTTCGTTTATGAGCGTAACTTATCTTGTCTGAAACTCAACATTCTTGCTTTATCTGTTTTGAATCTCAGAGTCGTCAAGCTGAAAAGTAAACAACAGACCAAGGTAACCTTCGTTGCTATCCTTATGTCTCACTTTTTGCAATCACACTCTTTGGTCTGTGATCATTCTACCAATGATGTTCTTCACGAGTTCAATAATGTGGTTCTTTCTTCAATGTGTGCACACTGTATGGTTCCCCTGGTATCTGTGTACTTCGACAACTTGTATGGCCAAGAAGTATTTGCCATACTCTGTAGCCCCCCAGACACAATCCATGCATTTAGTGATGATCCTATTCATGATTCCAGCATTGAGTGGCTTAGTTTACCTTTTGATGACCTTCTATCTCGTTTTCACAAATTGACTATGGATATTTTAAGTACCTCAATTTGACACCTACTACCCAAGGGTTGTCCATCCATAAACAGCCGTTCCTGCTGCAGAACTTGCATTGAATTGATTAAACATATACTCAGCCATGCAAGCTATTTGGAGTATGCCAGTGTAGTCACTGTATGTGACATCTATCTGACTTACTATCCTTGCAGGACAGTTGTCAATGAGACAGATAGCTATTACCTGGTACAAATTCTTGAACATGAATATGGCCAGATTGTTATCAATATATTGGCGACATCACTTCACAAATGTAGACTGGAGAAGCAAAAGATTACATGGCATGACAAAAAGGTCAAGAATGTAAGTGCTGCATAACTGGCTTCCGTTGCCTATGACTGAGATTGGCCATCTGTTGTTCCATAGAATGTTGTCTTGTCTTGTCTGAATCGGTATTATGTTGGCTCACAGTGGACTGAGCCTCTGGTGTGTGCCATATGTGGACAATATCAGCAAGGTGCACAGACTTATGATTTGATGTCGCAATCAGTGGAGCTTGAATTGGATAACCTTCATCTATGAGATTGGTTTATCATTGAAAAGTGTGTCATCCAATGTTTGTCTCTGAGGTTTAGCTATAACAATTTGTGCCTTGATGGCTTGATGCTCGACCACTGTGGTGTTGTTTCCAACGGATATGACACAGCTAGAGTTAACATATGTAGAGAATATTATACTGCATTGTCCAAAAAGAAAGTTCCTTGATTCGCACTTGCTAATGGTCTCTTTCGGGGGGAGCTTCCAACAATGTTTCATGACCTCACATGGGTAGAGGAAAAAATATGTGCGATATACTATAATACAGCTCATGTTACACGCTTGTTCCAGTCTTCAGATCCATCACAACTGAAGGTTTTTCATGGTAATACCTGTGCTCATAAGATGAACATAGTTTTCACTGTCTCTGTTTTACCATGGACACCAGCAGATGTTACTAGCCTCTTGAGTGTTATTTTCATTGGTCCTGGAAAATTTAATTCAAAGCAGCTTGGAGCGATGTTTCATGTACACAAAGGAAAGATTTGGGAATTCTTACAATGGCTCAAGTATCATAATCGCTTGTATGCCAAGATTCCGCTTGATCCAGGTATTCTTGAGCTGTACCTGGGAAACGACATCATTCCTGGACTTGCTGAACATGTCATTGAAGACCATGAACTTGATGCAAACATGGTTTTTCTCGATGAGACTGCAGGGTTTGAAGACCACCCAGCTACACTTGCACATAAAGAGCCTCTCTCTTTAGAACAGGATAACAACAGGCTATCAACAGAAGGTAATTTTGGTCCTGTGACCTTCCTAGAGAAGATGGGTGTTTCTGATCCTGAAAGTGTCAGAATCAGTGGTTGAACATTCACTGCTGCTGCACTGAGAAATCTTACCCCTTGCTCTTTATCTATTCCTGATCTTATCATACATCGAGGATTGCAAGCCATCAATGAGTACAACAATCCAGATCTATTTCCTGGCATGTATCTGCTACTTTTCCCTTATGGCATTGGTGGCTTTGATGACAAATATAGATTGATAGCATTGTCATTTCAACAACATGCCCAGTATCTCCTGAACATTCCAGACTGCTTGTTTAGGTACCACCAGAGTTTCCTCTTTGTTGCTCTGAACATCCAACAGCATCATCTAGCTCACCTTCATACTGCATTTACTTGTAAGAAGTCAAACTTTAATTGGGTCACAGAAAAACTTCGGGTGATATTTCCTGACATCCTGAATCATGTTGTCTCTCGCCTTGAACAGGAACACAGAATTTCAGACATGTCCCAAGAAGAGAAGATTGCACTAAATCTATTACAGTATGTTAGCACTCTCTCTGCTTGTATTCCTGGCTTGGAGGCTTTAAAGATCTCTATCCAAAATGAAATTCGGAGCTACTTTGGATATTTTGGTTTGCCTTACCTTTTCTTCACATTCAATCCAAGTGTCACTCACAGCCCAATTTTTCAAGTCATGTATGGAGACCTCAATGTAGATCTGTCAAAACAGCTCCCTCACCTTGTCTCTGCCCATGAATGTGCCATTTGCCTGGCACAAGACCCAGTTGCTGCTGTCAATTTCTTCGAGTTCTCAGTTCACTGTTGTTTCAAGTATCTGCTTGGATGGGATTACAAGAAGCACCAATCTACTCCAGAGGGTGAACTGTTTGGCTGCCTATGAGCTTTCTATGGCACCTGTGAGTATACTGAATGAGGTTCACTTCATGGTCACTTTCTTGTTTGGCTAAAAGGTGGTATGAACCTCACAGAAATTCATCGCCAGTTACATGATGAAAATTTTCAGAAGAGGTTTTTTGCCTTCTTCGACAACATAATCCATTATCATTTGCCAGATATCGAGGTATCTATTGATTCCAAGTTTGAGCCCTGTGTCAAATGGCCACCCAAACCTCCTTCAGGTGCCAGTGACGGAGTGCTGTTAGATGATAAAGTCTCAAATGAATGGAAATTGGTCTTTCTCACTGAGGTTAAAAAATGTGGAGAGGTTTTACAGTGGCACAAATGCTGCCCTATCTGCCACAAGTATGGAAATGAGGATAAATGCCGGTTTCTCTTTCCTCACAATGTTGTTAAAACCTCATACTTTGACCCCAAAACTAATTCTGTAGTGCTTATGTGTCAAGATGGTAATATTAACTATCACAATCAATGTATTCTGGTATTCTGTCGCCACAATCACGATCTCAAATGCATATTATCAGGGAAAAGTGTGAAAGCTGCAATGTTCTATATTTTAGATTACATTACCAAGATGGAGCTCAAGACATATGAAATGCTTTCATTACTGTCCTGTGCTGTTGTGAGACTCCTGTCTAAAACTACTACTGGACTTGACCAAATGTCCATGGTTGATAGTGCAAAGGCACTGTTACACAAATGTCTATCCCAATTCAATATACAGCAGCAGATTCACGCATAACAAGCCACTCATTATATCCAAGGCCATGATGATAGCATCTCGTCTCACCAGTCTGTGCCTATGTTGTCTTCTCTACTGGTTTTTTATGTGAAAAGTACTTTCATTGGGATTGGTAGCATGAAGTCCAAGGTGTATAGTATTCCTGAGGACAATGATAACAATAATGATGAAACTGAACACCCGCATATCTGCGTTTCTGCTGATAAGGAGGGAAATCTTGTTGAAGTGAATCAGATTCACCATTACCTACATCGTGCTAATAGCCTAGCACACATGAACTTCTATAATTTCTGCAGGTGCATTCAACTACAGACAAAAGTGAGAAGTAGGCAGATCAAGAATACTCATGAAACTCGCCTGGGTGTATTACAAAAACATGTTCTGAAGCCTGGGCACCCTTTGCATGCCACACATGAACTCATTGAACATACAGATGAACTTCACAATTGTGATCTTGTTCCTTGCGTCATTGGGTTGTCAATACCACATTCGAATAACAAGCATATATGGGCTGTGTTCACACTGAGTCATCTCAAACCTTTCAGTTGTGACATTCCATTGTTCAACAAAGATGAGGATCCTGAGGATGTGTTTGACACACATGTATTTTCAGACTACAGCCGCTCTATTATGAACAATTGGGAAGCAATCCATGAATGTGAAGTCGAATGGGATGCAGACTGACTCTGCAAATGAGCTCAACAAATGTCAAACCAAATACCTGCATAGAGTAATTCCAACAAGGAACAATGTCTTGATGATGACATGCTTGATCTAGAGTGCAAGCAACAGAAACTCAGTTCTCAGTGCTCACAGGATGGCTTTCACATCCAATAGATAGTGCTCTTACTACAGAATGCCAGCTGGTTACAAAAATCTATATCTCTTAGACCACAGTTAGATATTGGAGAAGTAAACCAAAGTAGTACAAGCAAATCTGCAATGTTTGAGTTGCCTGACTTTACAAAGGAGAGACTGGCTCAATGGATAAAACATATTGACTTGCAAGAAGTGGCCATAATGACAGTGCAACATAATGCTTTGAATCCTAATTAGCAAGTAGAGATACAAGTATTAAAGGTCTCCGAGACAGAAACTGGTTGTGATTACACAGTCAACTTGTCCCCATATCCTTGCCCCTCCACTGAAAGTATAGCTTCAGCAACCACACGATCTCCAGCATTGTCATCAGTTAAGTTAGATCCAAGGGAGATTATTACAGAAATTGGAATAGAACATGGTCTTAATGAGAAGCAGTGAGTGGCATTCAGGATTATCTCTGAGTATTTTATCATGAAGTATGTTGAAAAAAAAGGTCAACATACAGATCAGCTTGTTATGCTCATGACTGGTCCTGGTGGTATAGGAAAAACTTATATTGTGAATGCTGTTCAGTCTATTATGGTGTGTTATGGGTGTGGACATATGATCCGCTTCTTAGCACCAATGGGATCTGCAGTAACTTTGATTGATGGGATGACAGTACACAAGGGCCTAGACATTAAGATCAAGTCCAAAAATAAAGGGAAAGGAAACCAAAATCCTGGTAATAGTGTTGAAGACTACATTGTTTTAATCTCTGTCAAAGAACATACCAGACTGCAAGAAAAGTGGAAGAATGTAGAATTTCTATTGATTGATAAATCTTCTCTCATAGGGCTTGAATTGCTGGCCGATGTTGATCATGCACTTCGCTTTGCAAAAGAGAAGCCAGATATTAGTTTTGGAGGAGTGGTTATACTTTTTTTGAGTGATTTTTTTCAGTATACTCCAGTTGGTGGAACACCATTATACTCACTGATATCACCGTATACCAGGCAATCAGATGCAGAGATCTGAAAGAGATTGGGAAGACTAGCCTGGAAAACAGTAAATGCTGTTGTCAACCTCACCCAACAACAGTATATGAAATCAGACCCTGAGTATGGTAATGCAGTCCAACGTTTGTGCACACAAGAGTGCACTCTTGCAGATGTAGACTTGTTTAATTCACGGGTTGTGAGATCAGCTATGAACCCAGGTAGTGTAGACATGAGCAAAGCAAGCAATTACAATGCATCAGCAATTGTTGCTACTAACAAACTTAGAGAAGCATTGAACCAGGAGAAAGTGTATGCTTGTGTTGGTGACTCTGTCAATGACTCAGTGATCACATGCTTTGCACTGGACAAGAGTTCTAACAGAACTCTCTCTCTTGCTGAATGCCAAACCTTACTTGATTTTAATGTTACCTCGTTTTCTCAGTCACTCCCTGGATTAGTTCTTCTGTTCAATGGCATGCCAGTTATTCTTTGTGCACACAATCTTTCCATGGATCTTGGAATCACAAATGGTTCACAAGGATTTGTACAAAAAATCTTCACGTCAACATGTCCAGTTGGTCTGACTCATTCTATCTGTGTGTTAGTTGAGTTTCCACATAGCAAGGTTGAAATCCCTGGGCTTCCGAAGACTTTTTTTCCTATTACCCTGGTAACATGGACTTTTACAACCCTACTAAACAAGGAGGATGGATCAAAGGAGAAGATCTGTGTCACTTGATCCCAGCTTCCAATACAACCAGCATTTGCTGTCACTGGCCACTCTGCTCAAGGAAAGACATTACCAAATATCTTAGTTGATCTTTCCAATGGTGGGTTTGCTGCTTACGTGGCTGCATCATGCGCAAAGTCACAAGAAGGTCTTTGTTTGATCCAGCCAGTCACGCTCGATCAACTCAATAAACTGCTGCCCATGGATCTCTTGGCTGAAGTACAGCAATTTAATGCATTGGAACATAATACTTACATCCAACATGGTTTATATGCAGGCGTTATGATGCCCGTGCCTGATACAGAGGCTGAGTGGTCAGTAAAAATCACTATGCCCAAGGCAGATTTTGATTTTGATTCACTAGCTCCTGCAACCGTGAGTAAAAGAAAACTATTAACTGTTGTTCAAGAGAGTGATGAGACTGGATCAGTGAGTTTACTCTCCGTTGTCACAGTAGCAATAACCAACCTGTCAAGGAAGCAAATTAAAGTTTCTGACATAAACAAAAATGCTCCATTGAAGCTCTATTTGCTGAGTCCAATGCTGCAGTTCCCACCAAGCACTGGTTGCTGTTGGTCTGTGGAGAACTGGTTGTGTGCATATGATAGTGTGTTCATGGTCCTTTTCTATGCTTATCGTGCTGCAAATGCTGTTCAGAAGGAAAAATGGATACTTGTGGGTAATCCTCTCAAGAAGCTGGCTAAAGCATACAACCTACTCCTAGGGAATGATGCTAACTTGTTTAGGAGGGACTTGTTTGACAGGTATTGAGACAAGTTTTGGGACCAGCTCAACTCACTTGATCCTGCAGCATTTCCATGGACAGGTCAAGTTGACGCTTCTGTTACTTCAATTCTTGACCACATGCTACCCCCTACAAGCTGTGCCTGTGGCTTTATCTATGCCTGCTCAAATTCCACATGCAAAATTGATCCCTCCCTTGTCCCACTGCAAACATTTCCAACTTGCTATGCCCTGTTGCATTGGTTGGAGGATTTTGATTCCACTTTGTATCCATAGAGTGTCAACCTTCAGTATTGGCTTGATCTCTGGTCCAACTCACAGCAAGTCTGTCACTCAAGAATGACCCCAGCACATTCATTACCCAGGTATCAAGGGACAGTATCCAATAGCATCTGCTTGACGACACCTCCATCAATACTGTTCTTTGAGTGTGTCGAGCTTAATCCAGTGGTACTATCCAAATCAATTACAGTGCCACACCTCTGCGGTGGGGTATGTTACCGCCTAGTGGCTGTGATCTATCTGGGCGGGTATCACTTTTCTGCACAATTTTGCACTGATGGTGGAGTATGGAACTACGACAGGATCACAAATAATGGAGATCCCTTTCTGGAAACTGATATTCCAGACTTCAATATTTGCATGCTGCGACAGTTCAACAGCTATGGTGCATACATTTTCATCTATGCTTTCCAGGCTTTTAGTCTGCAATAAACCTATTCTGCCATCCAACTGTGTATATATAAGGCTCCCATTTCTTAGCTCTTGGACTCCCATCCTTCCCTGATATTTTCACTTGCCAAATCACTCTCTCGTCTCACTATTATCACTATGATGGTTACTCCACCTTGTTCTCGTTCTTCATCCTTCAGCACGCTTCACTCCGATGCTGTCCTAACTACAATCTCTCATGTCCCTGGTAATTCACCTGAATCTCCAATACCGCCAAAAGTCTCAGAGATATCGCCTCTATGGGACTCTCTTCTCCATGTTGTCAGGTGTCTGAATGTGGCCTCTGACACTCTCCTTGAAACCATCGCATCCAAGAATAACCCAAGACCTCTTTGAACTGTGATGCAGAATAATGCTAATTACTGGGTCAAATCGAGTGGTGAACCATTCACTATAAAATTTCCTGCGAAGATTGATCATTGTGGACAATTTGGGAAACTTGGTGCATATTTCAACCTCCCGGCCACTGGTGTACATTTGCCTATATTTGTTACATCTCTGTTTCTTATGTTCGACATTTTCAGCTCAATATTACCTCTCTGAAGAAAACCTGAGTGCAATTTGAGTTCAAATTCCTTGCCAAGGAAGATGATTATGAATGCTCGCTGGAGGCAATTAGGTGCTCCAATATGGCATTGGAGATTCTGATGCATATGCACCAGTCTAGCAAAGAGGCCCACTTGGTCACAGGTAAATCACATTTCCTTGCTCATGTATCGGTCATTCTCTAATGAACATAAAGACAGCAACAGAAAGCCAAACATTACTGCATTCTGGCAATCATATGATCCTAGCTGTGGAGATTATTATTCGTTGATTGTTCTGACAGAGCTGTTGTTTCAAGGTCTCCCAAACATGGAAAGAGTTGTTGTCCCGAAACTCATGTATGCAGACATTGGAAGTGCATAATGTATTATTTTTCATGGAAAATATCATTGACCATCACGGCAGAATCTGCAGGCTGCTTGAGCCTGAGTAAGGCAAGAGCAGCTGCTAGCCAAGCCCAGGCTATAGCTGTGACGACTTCTGCAAACACGCAGGGTACATTTTTAGTATTCTTGCTCTAATATTACATGATCTAATTTTCCCAACTATCCAGATCCTCACATTCTCTGTATTTCTCAACTGCCTGACCCACAAGGCTACTACACTGGTCTATTGAGGACACATGTGAATCTTTTCGAAGCAAAGGTAGTCATGCTGGATGTTCTCAATTCACAGGGAATTCACATTAACCCCTTGGACTACAATGCTAAATGTAGGGATGGTTAACTCATTGAAGTAGAAGTCATCCTTAGACTGTAAGTTTTTACTTGTTTCTATCTTGTGTTAATTTTTGAACACAACTTCTATTCCAGTTGGAACATCTCTGGCAATTCATCCAATAACAGATTATGTGTATACCAGCTGGTCCTCAAGCAAATGAAGTTGCTTCCATACCACATGTACAGCAAGGAAGGTTTGTTGAAGGCTCAGGACTCAGTGGCCAAAGGAAAAAGGAAGGCTGTCTCGAATGATGAGCTGCAGGGGCATTCACCTATAAAAAAGGTGGTGACTACTAGGACTGATGGTGACATCATGGAATTGTAGGGTGTATGGATTTGGCATTGGCAGGCATTACCATGTATATAAATTCTTTTTCTTGACTCAAATTTTTTGGTCGAATTTGCATGAATTCAATAGCATTGCATCAATGGAGTCAGGGATTGGTGACTCCACATGCCGCTATGATGAAGTTATACTAGATGTAGGGAAATAATGGAAGGACTGGAATTATAGTTGAGGCTGCTCAGTTATGGGGGCTGTGATCAATGTGTCAGCATTTAACATAATTTCGACAACCAGTACTAATATCCTCTGTTCCCTGAGTCATGGTTGAGTGTCATTGTGTGGACATTAGAGCCTGCTGTCAATACAGAGTTATAGAAGTAAAAGTGATAAGAAGGAGAGCTGGGGCTTATTGGCTCTTTCTGTGAATCATTGAGTACATCTTGGCTGAGCAAACTTGTGGTATTGGTAAGGGTGATAACACTATCATCTGCCCAGAATCATCTCAGCCTTCATTTGGGCATAAATTCTATAGTTCTATAGTTATCTCACCATCATTAAGCTGGGAAATCTGGTAATTGTTCACAAAGGGGTTGGTAGCATGTGTAGTTATAATATTTGTAACATTGATAATTATTTGCCTTTCTTTGGCATTCAATGGGCCAGGTAGCCTGATTGCAACTGCCCCTACATTTGCACCTGAGCAGCCTGCATCTGGAATATGTCAAGGTAAACTCTAATGCTATGTGAATATAGGATATCTAACCATTGACAGCTCATATCTCTGTGGTTGGGACCACTTGCATCTCTCTTTCCTTTCTTTGCATATGCTTGGATGTCTCCTGAAAAGGGGGATCTTATCAGTGCCAGTAGATAATAAATGTGCTCAACAAGCTAACTATAGTTTGGGTATGCAGAGTCAAAGCTGCAGCATAGAACATGCAAGCAGCTCAATAGTAAGGATATACTTAACCAGATTGAGAGTCTTTTGGTACTTTTCTAAATCTTCCTGCTTCATTGTTAGACTGCAGCTGGCCATGAGTGAATGAAAAGAAACAAGTCAATAACAACAAACTCTTTATATTTGAGTCTTGTGTTCAGAAGAAACTGTGGGTTTGAGATGAGATTGATGCTCATCTCCTTAACCTTAATCATTTCATTCAATGTTGCAGAAAGCAGCAGGCTGCCTTTGCTGACAATGTTATTGACACCATTGTGGTATGCAAGGTGAAAATTGCTTTTCTCAAACTTGTCAGCCAGACTGAGATCAAGTGGGAGGATTAGAGTCATGGACCTTGAGGGAGACATCATGCTATTGAGGGAATAGCTGGGAGAACACAATGATGGGAAGAGTACAAGGCTTGTGCCCCAGTGAGTTAATATATGTAGATGATTATTTCCAACCAGGGCAAAAATAAATTTTATCCTCAAGTCTACTTAAACATCAACTTTCTGGGGGTACCCAAGTCTAAGAAATAGTGAGATATTGAAAGGCAAAGCCGCTTAATATCCCACAAGTAGTCAAAGTGACTATATTTGCAGGATCAAGAAGCAATACCAAGTGTGAGAAAAACTACTACAGATATGTTAAGTTTATATATACTATAGCTATGAGTGCACAGACCAGTCTTACTAATACATAGAACTTGCTAGAACATTCTGATAAGATAAGATAACAAGGAAAGATAAGATAAGATTGAAAGATAAGATTAGATAAAAGGGAATGTTACTACATCATAGAAAAAACTGTTTTATTATCCCCTTCTTAATGGTTGAACTCCAGATTGATCACAATACCTATGAGCTTTGGTTCATGACCTTGTATCAGGATTTCAAACATAGAGTCAGGAAGACAATTAAGGGATTTGGCAAAAGTCTTGAAATCTAAGTTGGAGAATAATGGTTGCAATTTTACACACAGGGAACAGTCACAGATGTCTAGAGTTCGAATAGCTATAGGGTGTTCTTTGTGAAATTTCTCCACTAGTTTTGGAGTGTTAGCAACATTTGCTTTTGGTTCCCAAGTTTGCTCTTCTCTTGGGTAGTTTTTCCATTGGATGAGGTATTTAGTTTTGCCTCATTGTTTCCTTGAGTTAATGACTTTTTCTACTTCATACTCTTCCTGTTATTCTATAATTACCAGTGGTGATGGTTTAGGTTTTGTTTGGGATGGGAACATACCAGGTTAATAGGGAGTAAGAAGTGACTCATGGAAAACGGGATGGATTCCTTTCCAAGAGGAAGGGAGTTCTAACTCATATGCTGCAATGCCTACTTTCTTTTTTATTTTGAAAGGCCCATAATGTTTGTCATTGAATTTCTTGGTAGGTTATGTGGTTTGAATATTTTTTTCCTTCTAGAAGGACTTGTTGACTAACTTGAAATTCTGTAGCTGGATGACTAGTAGAGTTGTGAGTCTTTTTCATGGCTTCTGTGGCTTTATTCAAGGCAGTTTGGGCTGCTTCATGGTGTGTTTTCATTGTCTCCATAAAGGTAGAAGCTGATTTATTTCTTACTTTGACTCTTTTATTAGAAATAAGGGGTTGTTGGCTGAAGTTAAGTAGGAAGGGTGAGAAGCCCATTGCACTTGAGGTTTGAGAGTTGTGAGCAAACTCAGCAAGAGGGAGCCAGTCTGCCCAATCAGTTTGACAGTGATTAACATATATGCAAAGGTATTTTTCAACTTTGCAATTGACATATTTGGTTTGACCATTCATTTGGGGGTGATAAGTGGTTGAAGGGTTTTCTTCAATTCCTAGAAGGGAGTAAAGGTCCTTCATGAAAGAAGAAATGAACTGGGAGCCGTGATCTGAAATAACCTTTCATGGGATTCTATGCAATTTGAAAACATGGTCTCTGAATGCCATTGCTATGCCTTTTGAAGTAATCATATCCATTACTGGTACCAGGTGGATCATTTTTGAGAACCTATCAACCACTACTAGTATTGGGTTCTTTCCTTCCAATTATGGGAGGGAACTGATGAGATCCACAGATATTATCTCCCAAGGACTTGAAGGAATTTCATTGGGATGCAATAGTGTATTCAGAGTGGTGGTTTTAGCTTTTACCTTTTGACAGGTATCACAGCCTTTCACATATGCCTCTACATCTTTTTGAAGTGATGGCCAGAAGAACTCATTTATAATAAGATCATGAGTTGGTTTAACTCCTGGATGACCTGAGATTGGGTGGTCATGGTTTGCTACAATGATTGCTTCTCGAAGTTTGGCATCATTAGGGACATAAAGGAGTTTTCTCCAGTAGACAAGCCTATCCTTGTGAGACCAGTTGGAATTTTCTTTCTCCAAGCCTTTCTTTGCAAACATCTCTAATTTATACTGCAGTTTTTGAATCTGCTGTTGAATTTATTGGAAGAGATGGTATTGATGGTTAATGGTTTGGAAAAAAGAGAATCTGGAAGTAATGTCTGCTGCATGTTATCTGATGTTACTCCCTTCTCATAGTCTGGCCTCTGGGACAGAGGATCGGCCAGATTGGTTTTACCCAAGCAGTGAGTGATTTGCAGTTGGTATTCCTGCAGAATCTGCTACCACCGGGCTTGACAACATGATAAATCTTGCAGTTTTTGAAAAAATTCAAGGTTTTTGTGGTCTGTCAAGATTTTCACAGGGTATTTCACATCCAATAGATAATGGCGCCATTCTTTCAATGTGAAGATTATGGTGAGCATCTCAAGATCTGTAGTGAAATGCCTTAAATTACTCAAGAGTAGCCTTGAGGGGAGACTATATTCAAGAGTGCAAGAAGGAATTCCAAGCATGAGAAAATCTACTATGGACAGGCATGGTTTATATACTATTGACTATCTGCACATGGACCAGTATTAGTAATACCAAAACCATTCCAGAAGATTCTGATAAGATAAGATAAAAGGGAATAGGGGCTATGTACCATGAATGAAGGTTAAGTATCGAAGGAATAAAAGGAAACCATTTCATTACCCCCTTCTCAATGATCAAAGTCCCTTGAGATCATTATACTGGTGATGCTAGATTCTTGACCATTGGTAGGAATTTTGAACAATGAATCAGGGAGTCGGTTGAGAGATTTCACAAATCCTCTGAAGTCTGAGTTGGAGAAGAGATTCAAAGATTTGGTGCAAAATAAACAATTGCAAGTATTCAAATTTTGAATCACTGTTGGGTAGTCTTTGTGAAATTTTTCTACCAACTTGGGTGCATTAGTGACATTGCCCTTGGGTTCCCATGTTTGTTCCTCCTTTGGATAGTTTTTCCATTGGATGAGGTATTCGGTCTTTCCTCATTGTTTCCTTGAGTCGATTATCTTTGCAACTTCATATTCCTCTTGTTGTTCTACAATTACTGGTAGTGATGGTTTTGGTTTAGATTGGGATAGAAAAATGCCAGGTTGATATGGTGTGAGGAGAGAGTCATGGAAAACTGGATGGATACCTTTCCAAGATAGGGGGAGTTTGAGTTCATAGGCCATAACACCTACTTTTTGTTTGACCTTGAATGGTCCATATCTTTTGTCATCAAACTTCTTGGTTGGTCGATTGGTACAGATATTTTTTCCTTCTAAAAGGATGTATTGACCAACTTGATACTCGGCAGCTGGACGACTGGAGAAGTTGTGGGTTTTCTTCATAGTTTCCACAGCCTTGTTTAGAGTGCTTTGGGCTGCTTCATGGTGAATTTTCATTATCTCCACAAAGGTAGAAGCTGATTCATTGTGAACTTTGACCCATTTGTTAGGGATGATGGGTTATTGGCCGAAGTTCAGGAGGAAGGGTAAGAAGCCTGTTGCACTCAAAGTTTGGGAATTATGGGCGAACTCAGCAAGGGAAAGCCAATCTGCCCAATCTGTTTGGCAATGATTCACATAAATATGGAGGTATTTTTTGGCTTCATGATTGATCTGTTCAGTCTGGCCATCCATTTGTGGGTGATATGCCATGGAGGGGTTTCCTTCTATCCCAGGAAGAGAGTAAAGGTCTTTCATAAAACTAGAAATAAATTGAGAGCCACAATCTGAAATAACCTTTTGTGGGGTACTGTGAAGTTTGAATACATGATTGCGAAATGCCATTGCTACACCCTTAGATGTTATAGTATCCATTACCAGCACTAGGTGAATCATTTTCATGAAGTAATCTACTATTACTAGAATCACATTTTTTCCTTCTAATTGAGAGAGAGGACCAATGAGATCTACAGAGATAATCTCCCATGGTGCTGATGGAATTTCATTCAGGTGTAATGATGTATTGATGGTTGTATTTTTGGCTTTGACTTTTTGGCAAATGTTGCAGCCTTGGACATATCTCTCTACATTCTGCTTTAGAGAAGGCCACCAGAATTTACTCATGATTAGGTCTTGGGTACATTTTACTCCTGGGTGACCCAAAATAGGGTGATCATAATTGGCTATGATTATGGATTTTCTAAATTTATCGTCATTGGGTACATAAAGGAGTTTTTGCCAGTAGACTAATCTGTCCTTTTGAGACCAGTTTGAGTTCTCTTTATTCAAGCTGTTCTTTGCATAGGCCTCCAACTTATATTGTAGCTTCTGGATTTGTTATTGGATGTGTTGGGAGGAAATGGTGTTAGTTGTTAACTCTGTAGAGAACATTGAGGGAGGAAGCAATGTTTGTTGTGCATTGTTGGTGTTTACCCCCTTCTCAAAGTCTGGCCTCCAGGACAGAGGGTTGACTGGGTTAGTCTTGCCAGGTTGGTAAGTGATTTTCAGGGAGTACTCCTGAAGAATCTGCTGCCAATGGGCTTGATGTCAGGAAAGATCTTGTGGTATATGGAAAAACTCCAGATTCTTATGGTCTGTAAGAATTTCCACAGGGTGTTTCACCTCTAGCAGGTAATGGCACCATTCTTTCAGAGTGAAGATAATAGCTAACATCTCAAGATTAGTGGCATGATAGTTACATTCTGCTTTGTTAAGGGACCTTGAAATAAAAGCAATGGGATTCCAATAGTTACCCTGTTTTTGGGACAAGACCACTCCAATTCCAATTCCTGAGCCATTGGTTTTTACCTGGAATGGGTCATCATCCATAGGCATGGTTAGTGCTGGGGCTGAAGTGATGGTGTCTTTAAGAGTATTAAAAGTGTCTTGACACTCTTTGGACCAGATGAATTCCTTTTTTACTGATATAAGTGCATTAAGGGGACATGTGATTTGTGTGAAGTTCTTTATGAAGCATCAGTAAAAGTTGAGAAAGCCAAGGAATCCTTATAGTATTTTCTTAGACGTCAGAACTGGCCAGTCTTTTATTGCAGACATCTTTTTCTCGTCCATCTTCACCTTATTACATGAGACAATGAGTCCAAGGAATTTGGTCTCTGTAACTTCAAAGTCACATTTATCATGGTGTAAATACAGATGTTCTTTCCACAAGATCAATAAGACTTCTCAAACCACTTTTCAGTGTTCTTCTAGGGTCTTGGTGAAAATCATGATGTTGTCAATATAGACTACATAAACACCACAATCTATAAGGTCTTTGAATAGCATATTCATCATTGTCTGGAATGTTGCTGGTTGATTTGTTAGACTAAAGAACATGACTAAGAGTTCAAAAGTCTGCAGTTGGTCCAGAATGCTGCCTTCCATTCGTCTCCTTCTGCCATTCTTATATTATTATAGCCCCATCTAACGTCAAATTTAGTGTAGTACTTAGCCATCTTTAGTTTATTGACTAATTCACTAATGAGGGGTAGGGGTACCAGTTGCATTTTGTAATCATGTTGAGTTTCTGGTAATCTTGAATGGGGCAGGGTCAACTGTCTTTCTTTTTGATGAAAAAGAAGGCCAATGTGAAAGGAGATTTAGATAGTTGTATATGTCCAGATTTAAGGTTCTCCTCAAGGAATGCATCCAACTCTGTTTGTTCTCCTGGGTTGAGAGGGTAGACTTTGCAGTCTATTTTGTGATCTCCAGGGAGCAATTCGATGGTGTGATCCCAAGGACATCGGGGTGGTAGAGTGTCAAAACTCTCCTTGGCAAAGATGTCCTTGAAATTGTGAATATACTCAGGTGCTGCTTCTTTGAAAGTTTTCTTCTTCTTTTTTGCATAGTCTGCTGCAGCAATTTTGGTAGTGGTATTCCTGAGGTACTCATCACAATTTAGTTGGAACAAGCAGTCTCCTCAGGAGTAAGAGAAATCTTTGTCTTCATCATTGTCGTCTATATCTATCAATTCTGGCATATGGTCATTTTCACAGTGAAAAGCAATATGGCCAGTTTGCCAGTTGATTTTGGAATTGTGGAGTTTTAACCAATTGTGGCCTAAGAAGATGGTATTGCGGCCAAGATCGGTAACTGCAAGGGCAATTTGTTCCTTGTGATCCATTATTTCTAGCTTCACTATCACAAATTTTTCAATCTTTCTGGTGGCATTGAGTATACCATTTGTTACACTTGACCCAGATAGGGGCGAGCATAGACTCAAAACAAGATAGGGACCCTATAGTTAGAACCTAGGGTGGTGGACATAGTGAAGCCAAGTATATCATCAGTGATGAGGGTCAAAGGTTACCCTATAGACAAGGGTTGAAGGTTCAAATGAGAATTCAACAAGGAAGGGCCAAACATAGAGAATGCCCGTGAGTGACAATGACAATGTTTACTTGGAGCGGAACGAAGACTCACAGAGGAAACAAATGGAGGATAGATTGAGTAGATCTAACATGAGGAACATGGTAGTCTACTGAGTGGTTTATATACATGAATAAAAGAGAAATGACTAAGCGGCAGAATGGAATGGAAATGGAAAGAATGCTTAATCACTGGAAGGGCACAGAGTGTGGGAGAAGTAAGAAGATTGATGCAGGGAAATAGAAGCCCTAGGGTTTGGGGTACAGAACACATCAGGAAGCTACAAAATGAAAAGAAAGCCCTGGGGTACAGGGCATGGAATGGAAAGGAAGCCCTGGGATATAGGGCACAGAATGGAAAAGAAGCCCTGGGGTACAGGGCGCAGAACAGAAAGGAACCCTGGGATACAGGGTTCGGAATGGAGGCAATAAGGTGAAAGGAAGATTGGATCGGGAATGTTCCTGGAGTGATCTGGAGCTAATGGTACACAAAAATAAATGGAGTGCAGGAGTGTTCGAATGCACAACTCCATAGAGTGAGAGGGAAAAAGCATAGATGCAAAGGAAAAGAAAAGTTGTAACATTATCCCCACAGTACATGGCAAGTCCATGACACAGCTTCACTAGAAATCAATGGTGTAATGCCTGAGAGAGCCTGTGGTGTTGGTGTAAGCTGTGTCATCCCACACATTATCTGAGTTGATGTTGGGATCATTGAAGGTGTGAGGGGAGTGAGGACAATGACAGACAGGACAAGGATGAGCATAAGGGTTGTGGTGGAATGACAAGGAAGGAACATAGCGAGTGGGAGGGCTGCTGGAGGTAAAGGAAAAAGATACAGAGGAGTGGACAGAGGGCGAGGAGGGAATTAGTCAATGGGGGCAACAGGAGGTAAGATGACCAGGTGACCACATTTGGCATGTGGGGCACTGATAAAAAGTACAATTGATGTGGATGTGACCGAGGCAGTGACAATGGAAGCAACTATCCCCATAGTGGGGGTGATCCAGGGTTAAGGGAATTTGGTAATGGTCACTGGTCCAGATTGCTTCAGCACATTCCAGGGCAGAGAGTTCCAAAGGGGTTAATGGAGTGGATGAGGCCTCTGGAGACATGGCTGCAAGAGATAGCAACTGTGCTTGGGTGATGATGGTGGCTGCCTGTGCCAATTGTAACTCCTTGAGGTAGCGATCTACGTCCTTGATAAACTCTGCCATTCTGAGTTAGTACATCAATTCTAAGATGGCTGCCTCCATGTGAGTGTGGATTTCTTGAGGCTGCACTGTGTGAAATGCCTGTTCTGCAATGGAGGAACAGTTAAGACAGGTGGCAAATAACAGGAGATGAGAAATCTATAGGTATACTTGGTATAAAAGAAAAAGAGGAGAATTTATATCTAAATGAGTTGCGATTGGGGTCGCAAGATGGGAACTAGTGAGAGTGATATGGAGGGCGTTGAGTCACCCACCATTAAGGTGGTCATTGCGCAAGGGGTGAGTGTATTGAGGAATATCAACAGAGCGTATGCAATTCTCCACCGGCAAAAGCTCATTGGCAGAGAGATTAGGTGAGTCTTGTGATTCTTCAGCAGGGAGTAAGGTTTCCGAGAGGTCTGGGGAGTAGCACATTGAAAGTGGTGGCAGAGAGATGTTGGCATGCCAGATCTCAGGGGTGACTGGAGTAACAAAATGGATAGGGGATTCGGGAATGGTGGAGGCTGGGCGAGAAGTATCATCAACTACTAGGGAAGAAGGGAACAAAGGGGATGAAGCAAGAGAAAAAGGGGAAGAAATTGAAGTCATGGTGTATGAGGTTCAAGAGGACTGAGGAGCAAAGGTTAAAGGGTATCGTTTTTTATAGTCCTTGAGGGCAGAAGGCAAATGTTTGAGATCCCATTCTGGGACCCAGGAGTCGTCCTCAATTGAGTACCCTTTCCATTAGATTAGGAAAGAGCAGTTCTTTGCGGTTCCTTTATCCTGCAAGATTTTCTCAATTTCATATTCTTCTTCGCCTTCTATTAACTCTGGGGGAGGAGTGAGGAAGTTCTTTCCATGAATTGCATTTTCTCGGTAAGACATGAGAAGAGAAGTGTGGAACATGGGGTGGATCTTCCATGTTGTGGGGAGTTGGAGTTGATATGCTATGGGGAAAATAACCTTAGTGATGATAAAAGGTCCTTCACGTTTTGCCACAAATTTCAGGTTGGCTACAGATCTTTTCAGGTTCCATGCTTCCAGCCAAACGTGGTCTCCTTTCTGGAATGGGGTAAAGGGTTTGCAGATTCAGGAGTTCATTACCTGTCAGGCTAGGTCATGGGCAGCTATGGCTTCATCTTGGATCTGTGACAAGAGTTTCAATCGATTTTCAACTGTGGGATTAGTAGTTTCAGGGATAACAGATGGGAGTGCTCTGGGTTCATACCCCATCATGAGGTAGAAGGGTGATTGATAGGTGACAGAGTGGGGGCGATGATTGTGAGCAAATTCAGCATGAGTAATTGTGTCTGCCCACATCGTAGGTCAGTCGCTGCAGAAGATTTGGAGGTAGGTTTTAATCTCCTGGTTTACCCATTCTGTTTCTCTGTTGGTTTGAGTGTGATACACAGTTGAGAGGGTGAGGTTGTATTTGAGGAGTTTTCTGAGTTCTTTGGTAAAGAAAGAGATGAATTGGGGGCCTCGATCTGAAATTATTTTGTTGTGTAAACCGAAATGGGCATATACCTTGTGAAAAAACAGCATGGCTATGCCTTCTGCAGTTGCTGTGGACAAGGTGGGGCATAGAATTACTCCCTTAGTAAGCCCATGGTCGACCATGACCAAAAGGGCATTGAAGCTGGAAGAAAAAGGGAGACCGGTGATGAGGTCGCAGGACAACTGCTGGAAAGGCCGGGAGGCGCGGGAAGGGATGCCAAGGAGAGGGGAAGTCACTGGATGGGTATTGGATTTGTTTTGTTGACAGGTGGCACAACCAGCAACAAAGGCACGAACAAAGGAAGCAAGGCCAGGCCACCAGAACTCAGAAGAGACCATTTGACATGTTTTAAGGAAGCCAGGATGACTGGTGGAAGGCTGGTTGTGACAGCAGAAGACAACATCCTGGTGGAGTGACCCAGAAGGAGGGACATAAACATGGCCGTAGTAGAGGAGGATTCCATCAGAGAATTGCCAATCGGCAAGACGACTATGCAGGGCAGAGAGAATGTCAGTGGAAAGAGATTGGAGGGTAGACAATGTGAGGGAGTCTGATTCGGAGGCAGAGGAGATGGAAGAGCAGAGTATGGTATCGATGAGGTTAATGAAAAGGGATTGAGGGAGAAGGGTGACCTGGGAATTATCCAGATCAGAAAAGGAAAAGAGGAGATTAGGGCAGCAGGAGAGGGCATTGGGGCCAGCAAGAAGTTTGCCAGGAACATGGACCATGCGGAGATCGAAATCAGAGAGGTCAAGGAGTCAACGGGCTTGGCGATGGTTGAGAGATTGGGGAGATTGGAAGAAGGTGAGATTCTTGTGGTTGGTGAATACCTGGACAGGGTGTAGGGCGCTGTGGAGATAATGGTGCCAGGCCTTGAGGGCATGGATAATAGCAAATAGCTCCCAGTCATAGATATCGTAATTCTGCTCTGTAGGGAAGAATGACTGGGAGAGATAAGAACAGGGGTGCCAATTACCATTCTTGTCGGTCTGCAAAAGAATAGCCCCTGATGTGTGTTGGGAAGCGTTGGTGGCAATGGCAAAGGGGGCAAAGAGGTTCAGGAGTTGGAGGATGGGATGGTCTAGGAAGAGTTATTTGAGACGGTTGAATGTGGATTGATAGAATGGGGACCAATCCCAAGGATGATTTTTGCATGTGAGGTTTAAGAGGGGACGAGCAACATTTGAGTAGTTGGGAATGAACTTCTGATAGAAATTGGCAAAGCAGAGGAAGGAGCAGACATCCTTGACCTTTGTTGGAATGGGCCATTTTGCAATGCCATTGAGTTTGACGGGGTCCATAGTGAGTTGACCAGGTTTGACGATTATCCCTAGATACTTCACTTCTTTCATTGTGAAGGTACATTTCTTGAGTTTCAGGTGGAGATCTAATTCACTCATACACTGAAGGACTCTTTTAGTGTTTGTTTTGTGAGTGGTGGCATCAGGGGAAAAGATGAGGAGGTCGTCCATATAGATTACTAACCATCCTTCAGCAATCATATCCCTAAAGGAGTTATTCATAAAATGTTAAAACGTCGTGGGAGAATTGGAAAGGCCAAAAAACATAACTGTGGGTTCGAATAACCCTTTGTGAGTGATGAAGGCTGCCTTCCATTGGTGTCCATCTTTGATCTGCACATTGTTGTAACCCCATTGGATATCAAATTTGGTGAATAGCTTGGCATCACATAGCTTGTCCATGAGATCGGAGATGAGTGGCAATGGGTAGGTGTTGTGGACCATATGTTCATTAATGTATCAATAATCTTGGCACAGTTGGAGTTTGCTGTCCTTCTTTTTAATGAAGAAGAAGGGTGAAGCCTGTGGAGAGTTAGATGGTTGGATCTTTCCTGATTTCAAGTTTTCTTCCAAGAAGTCTTCAGTAGCTTTGCATTCTTCAGGGTTTAGGGAATATACCTTCCCTATCTTGGGTACAAAGAAATCATCTAGATTGATCTCATGGTCATATGGTCTAGATGGGGGTACATGTTCAGTAGCTTCTTTAGAGAATACGGAGGCAAAGTCAGTATATTCCAGGGATAGAGTGATCCTGGGCTTGGTTTTCTCTGCTTCCACTGCCAATTTGGTTATGGTGGTAAGTTTGGTAATGTAGGGGCATCCTAGGGGAGAGAATTTGTTCCCATACCATGTTATCTGATACATATGGCAGTTGGTGAGGGCACATCAGACATATTGGTCTTCGTCTTCATGTTTCAGGTAAGAATGGAGATGTTGGTTGGTGACCATGTGGACATAATGGTGTTTAGGCAGTGGTGGGGTTGTGGGTTCTTTTACAGGGAATTGATTAAGGGGTGATTAATAACCGATGAGGTAGTCTTGGTACAGCTTCTTCGATTCATTGGTGAATTCTTCAATGATAAGGGTGCATTTGGGCCAGTTGATCACAGGGTTGGTTTTCTATAACCATGGGAGGCCAAGGATGACATTTTTGTCTCCACAAGTACGTGAAACAGCACAGAATTGCATATACTGTTAATTGAAATGAAAAGAGTGCACAAATGGGTTACTTTCCCATTGGTGTTCCAGAAGGAGTCAGTATTCCGAGCGAAGAAGGGTCGTTCCAATTTCTCCAAGGGGATCCAGTATCATTGTATGAAATGTCGGTCGATGCAGTTAATTTGAGCTCCACTGTCAACCAAGGCAATAGTTTTGATAGTTTTCATTGATTGTGCGAGTATGATTTCTAGGGATATTTGCATATTGTTTGAGGATCGTATTGTTACACTTTCGATGGCAGGGGAATTAGACGTTATACTACTTTCCCGATTTAAAAATCCAGAACTGAAATGCCTTTGTTTTCTTCGTCATCATTGACTTCCATCAACTCAGGTAACACCTCTTTTTTCTCTCTTCCAAAGTTAATTTCCCAACTCATATGGCATCTACGTCCATAGCATTGGGGTCTTTTGCCTCTTTGGGTTTTGTCAGTGTAAAGTGGTGATACATTCCTCTTGAGGTTCTTCGTTTCTCAATCTCCCTCATGTGCTCCCACTGAGTGTTGAAGTATACAGCCTTATCGTATCATGAAGTGATGGTGATGAGTTTTTGATCCATGGTAATTATGCATCTCATGAGCCAAGTCGGGAGGCTGGAGGAGTAGTACCCTATAAGAACAGTATCATCGTGGATCTGGGAGAGGGCTACCTTATTCTTGAATTCTAAGGTATAGGCTTCCAAAGATAACTTCTTCAAAACCTCTGCTGTGAAGAGCCATGCAATGGCATTGGTGATTGTGTTGGTGGTTTTGAACGCTTTGTCAAATTCGGTAATGAAATCTGCAAAGGTTCTGAGGGTTACATGGGCGCCGGAGATAGCCTTAATGCAGAAGGTGGTTGCCTAGTCTACGGCTGTCCCCTTGGTCATATATGAGAGAGCAAATACGATTTGCTTCAAGTCAGAGTCGTATACATGTTGGTTAATGTGAAGGTATAACCAGACTGAGTTAATCCAGTTGGCAGCTGTGGTGGGGGACCCATCATAGTGTTCAGGTACTGTGATGCGAAGCTCAGTTGGCTTAGTGGTGTGGGACATGGTGGGAAATGAGGATAATGGAGGTGGTAACAGTGGGAGGTGTGAAGCACTGGGGATCAGCAGAATCAAGAATAGGGGTTGCTGAGTGGCTACGGGTGTTGGCGACAGTGGAGTTGGTGTTTGTGGGAGGTGAAGTGCCACAGAAAGGTTATGTGAGAGATTATGGATAGGGTCTGCAGCTCTGAACCTGGGGTCTAGGATGACATTCAGATCTTCAGACTCGGCAGAGGATTCATTGGACTCAGGGGTGGGTTCCTGATCAGAGAGCTCTTTGTTGCTGATGCTATCACAGAAGGCTCTCCACCAGCTGGAGTTGTCAGAGAATATGGTGGGAGACTATAACAAGGATAGCTCCTAAGATACATTAGATCTTTTGTTATGCTTGACCCAGATAGGGGCGAGCATAGACTCAAAACAAGGTGGGGACCCTATAGTTAGAACCTAGGGTGGTGGACATAGTGAAGCCAAGTATATCATTGGTGGTGAGAGTCAAAGGTTACCCTATAGACAAGGGTCGAAGGTTCGAATGAGAATTCAACAAGAAAGGGCCAAACATAGAGAATGCCCGTGAGTGACAATGACAACGTTTGCTTGGAGCGGAACGAAGACTCACAGAGGAAACAAATGGAGGATAGATTGAGTAGATCTAACATGAGGAACATGGTAGTCTACTGAGTGGTTTATATACATGAATAAAAGAGAAATGACTAAGCGGTAGAATGGAATGGAAATGGAAAGAACACTTAGTCACTAAAAGGGCACAGGGCACAGGAAAAGTAAGAAGATTGATGTGGGGAAATAGAAGCCCCAGGGTTTGGGGTATGGAACGCATCAGGAAGCTACAAAATGAAAAGAAAGCCCTGGGGTACAGGGCATGGAATGGAAAGGAAGCCCTGGGATATAGGGCACAGAATGGAAAAGAAGCCCTGGGGTACAGGGCACGGAATGGAAAGGAACCCTGGGATATTGGGTTCAGAATGGAGGCAATAAGGTGAAAGGAAGATTGAATCGGGAACATTCCTGGAGTGATCTGGAGCTAATGGTACATGAAAATAAATGGAGCATGGGAGTATTCAAATGCGTGACTCCGTAGAGTGAGAGGGAAAAAGCATAGATGTAAAGGAAAAGAAAAGTTATAACACCGTTGGCATTGTATACTGAAATCGGATAAGGGAGTGAATGCATCATTACCCCCTTCTCAGCAATAAAGTCCCAATGGATTGAGGAGCCTATATACCCTGAGTCCACCAAGGCTTATATGTTCACCTATTGTCCATCAGGTATTTGCAAGATCACTGGAAGTTCTAAGGCTTGTCAATGCTTTCAATGAAGAGATGCTTTAATGAATCTGGGAGGACATAGTAAGTCCTTTAGGACTCACCATGTGTCTTCTGAAGACATCTCTTTTAGTTCAGAAAGAAGTTCGTGAGATACTTTAATCGATCTTGAATCATAGATGAAGGATCGGAGGTGTTTAAGGTTATGCTCTGTATCTGGGTTTGAAAGTTGTTGTTTCATTCATCTAATAGACCAGGGGTCTACTTTATTCATCCAAGATCAAGAGGATGAATCATGATCACTTCTTTTCAAGATTTTAATGGTAGTTTTATTGGTGCTACCAAACCCTCCTGCTGTGTGGGACATTTCTGGTAGTGATTTTACTTCTACTATGGCAGGTGTTGCAATTTTTTCAATAATGAGTTGAGGTACTTGCTTCCCAGCTTTTGCCTCAAACTCTATATTCAATAGATTTATAAGGAGGATTTTTATTTCTCCTTGGTAATCACTGTCAATTACGCCTGCACCAGTAGTGATTTGTTTCTTTACTGCCAAACCACTTCTGGGTACAATTCTACCATAGTGTCCTATAGGGATAGCCATAGAAATCTTTGTAGATATCAAGGCTTGCCCTTTCACAGGTACTTTTGTGGTCTCTGTGGCATACAGATCAAACCCTGCTACACCAGGGATTCCTTGCACAGGGAGATTCACTTTCTCATTTTTGTGCTTCACTGGTAATATTTCAGGATTAGGGAGGTTCACTTGGGGATTCTTATTTTCAGTCTCATTGTCCAGAACAGAAAATCTATTCAATTTTGGTAACTTAACAGGTACAATAGACTGACTGTTATCTACTGTACTGATTAAAAACCCAATTCCTGACTATACTCTTCTTCTTTTTCTGCCTTCTCCACATTTTCCATTAATGATCGAAGTTGCACAAATTGAGATTCTTCTATTTCTTGTCCATTCCATTGAATGGTTGGGACTCGTGGATAGGGGCATGGTAAATGGGTTGGGCATGGCCAGGGCTTGCCACAGACTTGGCAGACCCCTGCTACTTGAGCCTTGTCTAGCTCCATAGATGTGCCCCTTCCACTGAAAGTACCAGCCTGATTTGAATGTGGTGCTGCTGGGGCAGTGGGTTTTGTGATAGGAGTGGATGATATTGGTGGTGGTCCAGCTGGTGGATAATATAGAGAACAATATGGCAGATGTGGAGTAAAGTTGGGTTGTTGCTGGGTAAAGCAGGGATTATAAGTAGGCCCCATCATGTAGATATTCTTGTGACGTTGGTCCTGTTCTTGTAGAATCTCGTCCACTTTGATCAATTTTTTTTCCCACTGGTGGAGATCAGTGGAGTTGTATATTTCTGCCAACTGCTGCTCCACAAACTCAACTACTCTTGTGTTCACCACCTGTTTCACTTGGTAGGTAAGAACCTGTGCATTCTGTACTCTGTCAAAGCCTGCTTCGATACAGAGTTGATACAGCTTCACAAAATATTGTTCCACTGTTTTGTCTTTGCCCTGGACAAGGGTAAATATCCTTTCTTGCATGTGGTGGGTGAGTGCTGTGGGTTAAAACGCTACCTTCAATTTAAACTTGAAGGTGTGAAAGGATAGGGCATTCTGGAAATTTTGCTCCATCATAAGGGTTGCGAAGCACCCAGCTAGGTTGGCTCCTTGCATGTATGATAAGGTGATGATAATCTTCTGACAGTTTGCAGGTTCAGATTCAAAGCCATAGAAGTATGATTTAACCATTCTCCACCAATCAATAAATTTCGCCTTCTTTTCTGCATAAACCTCTAGCTTGCATGCCAGCGACTTTCCCAACTTTTGTCCTGAGCTAGGAAGTCGAACTGCAGGTCCTTCGAGAGGTGAACCTGATAGAGAGGATGGGGGAGACAGTCTGGGAACCATAGGGAGAGGATGTCATCTAATGGGTATTAATAAGTTTGAGGGAATGGCTGGTGAAGGTCCTGCCAATGCTCCCTGTACAGAGTACTGCTGAGTCCAAGCAGTGTACTGTTGGGCAAAGGATTCAAATGCCCACACTCAGCTCTCAGTCAGTTGGGTTGTAGTACCAATGGGTACAGTGTCAGATACATGTCTGTGCATGTCCACATGAACAACAGGTGTGGGAGTGTTCTCTGGGTAATGGGAAAATGGGATGGGGTAGGTCTCAGCTGCTCTTCATGCAGGAAGAGCCACTGCTAGAGACAACATGGCTAATTAAGCCATTATAATGGTTGGGGAGGTGGGATTGATGGGTAAAGTAAGAAGTTCAGCAGTAGGGAGGGTTGCTACAAGGTCAGTGGCCCAGGAGGTTGATGCAACCATGGATCCAGGTCTAGTAGGGTGTGGTTGTGAAGGGTACAGGGAGTTGGACATCTAAATGCAATTTTGAGACACACAAATGGTTCTTGCAATATGCGACTTCCACTGAGCTCAGAACAAAGGCAGGAAAGGGATCTCTTGCTTCTTCTTTCACAACTTATGCCCTCACACGCGGCAAACAGAAGTCATAGTCGAGAAATAGAGCATGGGTGCAAAGTCAAGATAAATGACCCTAACACTTATAACAAATTTTATGTCTGGTTTTGATGTCTAGCCTCTTGCCAAGGACTAGAAGCAGTGTGTACTTATGTCGACATACAAATATGCTGTGATAGACAAGCACCACAGAACCAGGGCTAGTGCTCTATGCCTGATAGCAATGTTATCTGTATTTATTATGCTGGACGAGCGTATATGCAGATAAGGGCCTGGTATCTTTCCAGTGTGTTTATAGTCAACAATGACCTAACTTTTTTATAGTCTAGCTTAGACTTGAGATCAACAGTCCATAGACCAGCGGGAAGGGGATCACACAAAGGTGACAATGATTTGAAGCAGATTGGGAAGTCCTTAGATGCGGAATCCAAGGAAAACTTGCAAAAACTTGAAGTTTCCAACAAGGTATTCAATTAGGCACGAAGCCTAAGAGAATAGCAAAGGGGAGTAGTTAAAGTTTAGGAAAGTGCACTGGACACCAGCTAGAATAGAAGAACCCTGAGTAAAGGCATCGGGAGTGTGACTGAAGGGTAGGATGGCGAAGGCGAGATCAAGATCATATGGTGAGAGCAACTAGGATTGAGGATACAGTGCCAACTAAAGTGATCAGGCACTGGCAAGAATAATGAAGAGAGGGATAGTGTCGAGGAGCTAAAGTAGCTTGGCAATGAGAAGTATGCTTAGAATTATGAAATGCCTTAAATCACTCAAGAGTAGCCTCAAAGGAAGACTATATTCAAGAGTGCAAGAAGGAATTCCAAGTGTGAGAAAATCTACTATGAACAGGCATGGTTTATATACTATCAACTATCTGCACATAGACTAGTATTAGTAATACTGAGAATATTCCAGAAGATTCTGATAAGATAAGATAAAGGAAAGAGATAAGATAAGATAAAAGGGAATAGGGGCTATATACCATGAATGAAGGTTAAGTATTGAAGGAATAAAAGGAAACCATTTCATGTACTGTGGTAATTTCTTTCTGCATCATTGAGAGATCTCAAAATAAATGCTACTGGATGCCAATACCCTCCTTGTTTTTGCAATAGGACTGCACCAACATCTATGCCTGAACTGTCAGTTTCAACCCAGAAGGGGGCATTATCAATTGGCATGGCTAATGCTGGTGCCAAAATGATGGTCTGCTTGAGAACATCAAAAGCCTCTTGACATTCTTTGGTCCACTTAAAGTCTTTTTTAACTGAAGTGAGCACATTTAATGGATGGGCTATCTATGCAAAATTTTTAATGAATCTTTGGTAAAAGTTTAAGAATCCTAAGAATCCTCTAAGGGTCTTTTTTGAAGTAGGGGTGGGCCAATCCTTTATAGCAGTCACTTTCTTATCATCCATCTTGACCTTGTCATGAGATATGATGAGACCTAAGAACTTGGTCTCTGTAACTTCAAAATTGCATTTATCATGTCTAAGGTATAAGTGTTCATCTTGCAAGATTTGTAAGACCTCTTGGACTACTTTTCGATGTTCTTCTATGGTCTTGGTAAAGATCATAATATCATCTATATAGACTATGCAAATGCCTCTGTCAATTAGATTTTTGAACAACAAGTTCATCATTGTTTGGAATGTTGCAGGCAAATTCATTAGACTAAAGAATATAACTAGTGGTTCAAAGAGACCTCTATTGGTTCGAAATGCTGCCTTCCACTCATCTCCTTCTGCCATCCTAACATTGTTATAGCCCCAGCGAATGTCAAACTTGGTGTAATATTTGGCTGTTTTTAACTTATTAACCAATTTGCTAATGAGGGGTAATGGGTACTGGTTTCACCTAGTGATTGTGTTTAGCTTCCGGTAATCTTGTACAGGATGGAGATAACCATCTTTCTTTTTGATAAAAAAGAAGGCCAAAGCAAAAGGAGACTTGAAAGGATGAATACATCCCAACTTGAGGTTTTCCTCAAGAAAAGCATCTAATTCTGTTTGTTCTCCTGGATTTAAGGAATAGACCTTGCAGTCTATCTTGTAATCTCCAGGAAGAAGCTCTATTACATGATCCCAAGGATGTTGTGGAGGAAGTACATCAAAGCTTTCCTTAGCAAAAACATCCTTGAAATCGTGAATATACTTGGGTGCTGCTTCTTCAAAAGTTTTCTTTTTCTTTTTAGCATATTCAGCTGCAGCAATATCCATGGTGGTATTTCAAATATACTTATTGCAATTTAGTTAGAAAAGATAGTCTCCTTGAATATATAAAAAGTCTTCATCTTTATCCTTATCATCCATGTCAATTAATTCAGGCATGTGATCTTTTTCACACCTGAATAAAATTCTTCTAGTTTGCCAATCAATTTCTGGATTGTGGAGCTTCAGCCAGTTGTGACCTAGGAAAATGGTATTTGGTCCCAGATTAGTGATGACTAATGCTATCTGTTCCTTGTAGTCCATTATTTGAAGTTTCACAATGACAAACTTTTCAATTTTGCTAGCAGCATTGAGAGTACCATCAGCATTATACATGGAGATTGGACAAGGGAGTGAATGCATTGTTACTCCCTTCTCAGTGATGAAGTCCCAGTGGACTAAGGAGCTAGTGCACCCTGAGTCTACAAGGGCTTGTATATTTGCCTGCTATCTATCAGGCATTTGCAGGATTGCTGGAAGTTTGAGAGATTGTCAATATTTATGTCACAAAGATGCCTTAATGAATTATGGAGGATGTTGTAAATCCTTTAAGACCTAATAAGTGTCTTCTGAAGACATATTCATAAGATCAGAAAGAAGTTCTTGGGACACTTTGATCAACCTGGAATCATGGATGAACAACCAGAGATGTTTGAGATTACACTCCATATCGGGATGTGACATTTGTTGTTTCATCCATTTAATAGACCAAGGGTCTACTGTATTCATTCAGGATTGAGAGAATGAACAAATCTCTCCTTTCTTTAGAATTTTGATGGCAGCTGTACCAGTACTGCCAAAACCTTTCTCTGCACAGGATATTTCCAGCAAGATCTCTACCTCTATCACAGCTGGTGTGGATATTTTTTCTATAATGAGTTGTGCTACTCACTCTCTAGCTTTTGCTATATACTCTTTGTTGGATAAGTTTATTAAGAGAATTTTTATCT
Organism: Caloboletus firmus; assembly: GCA_038094755.1. Classification (NCBI taxonomy): domain Eukaryota; kingdom Fungi; phylum Basidiomycota; class Agaricomycetes; order Boletales; family Boletaceae; genus Caloboletus; species Caloboletus firmus. Next base: position 19,609 of record JBBPUO010000137.1, on the reverse strand, counting down.
CTCCTCTGTAATCACTGTTGATAACACCAGCACCAGTAGTAATTTGTTTCTTTATGGCTAGACCACTTTGAGAAGCAATCTGTCTGTAATGACCTTGGGAAATTGCCATGGATATCTTTGTAGACACCAGAGCTTGTCCCTTAGCAGGGATAATAGTTGTTACTGTGACATACAGATCAAACCCAGCTGTGCCTGGGGTTCCTTGCATGGGTAAACTTACATTTCTTACATTTTTGTCCTTGTGTCTCACTGGTAGGACTTTTGAAGAGGGGAGGTTGACTTTCAGGCTCTTAGTTTCTTGTTCAGTCTCATTGTCAAGAACAGAAAACCTATTCAATTTTGACAATTTAACAGGTACAGCAGGTCAACTGGTATCTACTATACAGATTGAAAACCTGAGTCTGATTCTATATTACAAGATGAGTTCTCTTCTTTCTCTGCTTCATTCATCAATGCACAAAGCTACACAAATTGCAAGATGTCAATATTTTGTCCATTCCATTGGACAACATGAGCATGAGGACAGGAACACAGGAGATGATCTGGGCATGGCCATGGCTTCTTACAGACTCTGCAGACCCCCACTGCATGAGCCTTGTTGAGCTCCATAGGTACCTTGTGACCAGGGAAGATCCTGGGCTGATTTGGATGAGGGGCTGCTAGGGCAGCCACAGATGGTTTTGTGGCTGTAGGAGGAGGTCCGGCCAGTAGACAGTATTGCAGATGTGTGGGTTATTGAGGTATGAAACAAGGATTGTATGTCAGACCAGTAGCATAAATGTTTTGATGCCTCTGATCTTGTTTGCAGAGAATTTCATCTGCCTTGATTAACTTCTCCTCCCAGGCATGAAGGTTAGTAGAATTGTACATTTCAGTGGATTGCTATTCTATGAATTCTATGATGCAATTATTAACAGCTTGTTTTACATGGTACGTGAGTATACACGCATTCTGGACCCGGTCGAAACCAGCCTTGATGCAGAGCTGGTAAAGTTTAATGAAATATTACTCAATGGTTTCATCTTGATCTTGAATCAAAGTAAAGATTTTCTCTTGTGTGTGACATGCAAGAGCAGCAGGTTGAAAGGTGAATTTGAGCTTGATCTCAAAAGTCGAGAAGCTCAAAATGTTTTGGAAATTTTGCTCACTAGTGAGTGTTGCAAATTGGCCTGTGGGATTGGCCCTGCACATATATGACAGTGTAATGATTATTTTTTGTCTATCTGATGGTGATACCTTGAATCCATCAAAGTATGACTTGATGGTACACCACCAGTCAATGAACTTCAATTTCTCTCTGTTATATACCTTAGATTTGCATGCCAGCGATTTTCCCAGTTTGGGTCCTGAACTAGGAATTTGAACCTGAGGTCCTACAATGCCAGAGCCTAATGGAGAGGATGGGGAAGACAGTCAGGGAATCTGAGGGAGAGGATATGATTTGAATAGTGGGGAAAGGGCCAGCAAAGCTCCTGCCAATGTTCCCAATACAGCAAACTGCTCAGCCCAAGCAGCATACTATTTGGTAAAGGTTGTGAAAGCCCGCATTCGGCTCTCATCCTGTTTGGTTGTATTATGGATGGGTAGAGTGTGGGATACATATTCACACATGTTAGCATGTACAGAGGGAGTGAGGGTGATCACCTCTGGAAAATGGGAAAATAGTATTGGGTAAGTGGCAGCAGGGGCTCTTCACACAGGAAGAGTCTCTGCCAAGTATAATGTGCTTGATTGTTAAGCCACTGAAGTGGCTGTGGGGGGGTTGATGAGAATGGTGGTGAATTTGGTGGTGGGGAGAGCAGCTACCATATCAGCTGCCCATAACAATTGGGCAATGACAAATCCAGGGCAAGTACTGTATGGACAAGGTGGGTATGGAGAGTTGGACATATATACTTGAAAAATGTGGTGATGAGCACATGGAAGGTCCTTGCTAAAAGCAACTTCCAATGAGCTTAGTCCAAAGGTGGGAGAGGGATCTCTTTCTTCTTCTTTCACTTCTTAGACCCTCACACATGGCAGACAGAGTTGTAGTTGAAGGAAATGTGCACAGGCACAAAGTTGAGATAAATGACCTTATTACACATGATGAGCTTAATGACCGGTCTAGTCAGCTAACCTCTCACCAAGGATTAGCAGCAGTGTACTCTTATATTGACAAGTGAATACACTTGGATCACTAGATGAGCATATATACAAGTGTGGGCATGGTGCTCTACCATTGTGTTGATAGTGGATGACCACCTGGCAGTTTTATAGTCCTACTTCAACTTGAGTTCACAGTCCTTAGACTGGCAGAGAATAGACTATATGAAGATGGCTATTTTTATAGTCTTTGCTGACTCAAAAGTTGCAAGTGCAACTTGTGGGAAAAGGATTTATAAAAAGTGATGATGAACTGGGCACCTAGTAGAATACCAGTGGCCTGAACAGAGGCAGCAAGAGTGGGAGCAAAGCAGTGGGTGGTGAAGGTAATAGTGAATTGTGGTAGGGCAAAGGGTATAGCATTGGGTAAAGTGCCTGAACACTAGCAAGAGTAATGATGAGAGTGAGAGGAAAGAGAAGAAGAATGTCAGGGAGCAAAGTGCTCAGTGACAAAGAAATATGCTTGGTATTATGAAAGGCAAAGCCACTTAATATCCCACAAGTAGTCAAAGTGACTATATTTGCAGAATCAAGAAGCAATACCAAGTGTGAGAAAAACTACTATAGACATGTTGAGTTTATATATACTGTAGCTATGAGTGCATGGACCAGTCTTACTAATATATAGAACTTGCTAGAACATTCTGATAAGATAAGATAAGATTGAAAGATAAGATAAAATTGAAAGATAAGATTAGATAAAAGGGAATGTTACTACATCATAGAAAAAACCATTTCAGATATGGTGTTGAACAATATCTCTTAACTTAATTTCAGGGAAGAAAAATAATATAAGGATTCCTCCACTTTGCATTGAAGAAAAAATCACCTATGGCTGGAAGTATTCATTGTGAAATCAGATTGCAGCATGGCCCTATTGAAGTTCTTTGGCTAAAGCTTGGGAGTTAGTGGCTAGGGAACCAAATGGGTGTTTAATTTGTGTATTATATACAGATAAATTGGATGTGCATTATGTATGAGAAAGTGATGAGATGTGAGATGGGGAGATGGGCAACAGCATGGAGTGCTGACTGGCTCCAGAGCATCTAGGGTTGTGGTGAGCTGCTGACCCATGTGGTAGTAATCAACCATTGATGCCTGGCATGAACACTACAGACTCAAGGACTAGGAGATGGAAAAAGAGAATGGTGACTTACCCTTATTACTGAACAGGAGGGAGGGTAAGTCTAAGAAATGACTTGTGCAGGTTAGGTTGATCCTGTATGTACAGCATGAGAATCTGGGCATGCTAGCACAGATACATAAGGAATGTGTCCCTTCCCTATTTACCCTGGACCTTGACTACATTAAATGGAACATTGCATAGGAGATATTCCAAGGTTGATCTGATGCAGATGCCATGGCCATGCAACAGTGGTTTACCAGATGCTTTGAGCACTGAGGCTAGTGTTGATAGGAACTTGGGGTAAATGAGTAAGATGTGGCCTTTTCTGTGCTGGTAGGCAAAGAGTGGGCCATTCTAGAGAGGGGAGTTGATTGCAATGTGATTTGTGAGGGTATCCTGTGGATCTGAAAGTCTGCTTTATTTGGCCCAGTTAATGCTCTCTCCAGTTGGAGCAGATTTAGTTTTTGGGATATGGAAGTTTGTCATGGCATTTCCTTGGTAATCTTGTTTGGTCATGATATCAGATGGTTTGATGTGTATAAGGGAGTGAAGGGAATAGAGGGTTTTTACAGTAAGCTCATCTGTATGGGCAATTGCATAGAAGGCCATTGTGAGGCAGGCAAAGGTTACAGCATGTAGGGAGAAGGAGAGGTCAAGACAGGCTTGGATGCTAATGAGGGTATCTATGGTGTAGAGTTCATGCAGGGCTTGCTTTGATTGAGAGGGGATAAGGGATGACATGGCCTTGAGTAGTGCCTTTGCTTTGTTGTGGTTAAGAGACCAGTTGAGCCCATGGATAGTATGCCATGTACAGATGCCACTGACATAGTTGATAACTGCATTGCCCAAGTAGGAGCCTGCCATTGTTGAGATAAAGGCTGCAATTACTAGGGCATTGGCTGGGGTATGCTGGGGTTCAGGTACTCCTTTGTGGTCACAGAAAATATGAAAGGTGAATAATCTAGAACTATAGATTTTCTTAGTGCTGTCTGCCCATGCATGGGAGATTACATTATATATCCATTTGATATCAGTGCCAGATAGGGATATTTGTGTATTTGAGATAGAGTGGGGCTAAATGGGGAACCACATGGGGAGGTAGTCCTTTGCTTTGCAGATGAGGCATAGGGGAAAGGGTTGGAGCATGGGATTTGGAAGGAGTGGGGCAAAGCCCTGAGTCTTGGTCTGGGATTGCTGGGAATGCATGCTGTCAGCCACTGTTGATTTCAGGGCTGATTGTGTTGAGGGAGTTTGATTGGTATGGGCCAGGGCTGATGCTATAAAAGAGGAGTGGGCTAGGTGCAAGAATGCCAGATACATCCTAGTCTTTGATGAAGGAAGAAGGGCAGGGGAAATGGGGATTCATGGTAAGAGCAAATGTGGGAAAGAAAATACCCTGTTAAATGATTGGTCAGCTGGGTTATTTTTGCTAGAGACATATTGTGCATAGATCTTGTATTGAGAATTCTGTAGAAGGGAGTGTACTCATTTGAAGGAGTTATTGATGCTTTTATTCCTGCTGTGTCCATTTTCCTAGCCATTAACCATGCTGCTGTTGTCTCCAAAAACTTTGAAATGAAGGTGGGGGAAATAAGCATTGATGATTGTTTGGATGAGGAACTCAAACCCCATACTCTCTGCCCATCTGATGTTGCAGCTATTAGTAAGGCAACCAGATTTGAGATGCCACATGTGCTAGCACTGTCCGATGATGATACCAATTCCGATGCTTGAACTAGCATCTGAGAAGGCATGGAAATCATGTACCTGTTGGAGACTAGAGAGAGTAATAGATGGGAGTGGGAGGTTGGAGAGCATGCATTTCCACCATTGGATATTATCTGGTATTGTACATGGGGGGGGTTCTGGGCTTAAAGGGGGTATTACCAAAAATCCCTAGCATTGTTCCCAGATTAACAAGGTACAGTATGCTCAGCCAGCAGGAAAAATTAAGGAAGTATGAATTAACTTTCCATATAATTTCTGTATCTCATATAGTATGTATATTTGCTTTGCCTCCCAGTTTGTATTGGCACTGATATATTTTAGGCATTTGGTTTTGATAAGGGTAACTATTTGGGTATGGAGATCCCAGATAAGCCCTATAAACATGGGTTGGAAGATAAAGGGTATGTCCTTTGACAGCTCCCAAGGACTCCCAAGCTGACTTGATATATTGTCAATATTTGTAAGGTTATAGCAGAATTCTAAGTCATGTGTGGGATAAGGGGAGAACAGAGAGAGATCTTTAAGGGGAAATTGCATGTCTTCATTAAATTCTTCCACCTTGTCATTAGGGAGCTTGCTCCTAGCAAACCATGATCATTCTCCTTCTATAACATGGCTTTCTTCATGCTTGATTTATTTGGCTAACAAGATATGCTGGTAGTTGTAGGCCAGGAGATGTACTCACTTAATGCAGAAGAATATATGATCATCCACCCATCTGGCTATGGGTCCAATGCCTGCATATCTCATTATGTCTGTACTTGTCTTATCTATTTTGCCATAGATGCTCCCTAAAGGGGCAAAGCTAAAGCATAAGGAAGTATTAATGGCAAATTCATTGTCTAATAGGCAGATGGTGAGTATTACAAACACCCTGTCTGAACCTTATTTCCTTTCTGTATAAACCCCTAAGTTAATGGATCACATGACTTTGGATCACATGACATTTTGACTCGGAGTAATGAGGCTGCTATGCACTCTTCTCTGACTAGAATGGCTCTACTGGGATCTGCTGTGCAATCTCTGGACACATGTATTTAATCTCCATTGATCTTGAGACCCTGAGGGTTCTCTTCCATTCTATTTAATTTCTGATCATCTTCTTCGCTTCTCAGAAGCCTCATGGACAACATGGTTCTTTAATCACTGTCACTTTACTCTCATGTTACATAATTATACTTCTTACACAGCTTGGTCTGTGTACATATCATAGATAGTATAAATATTGAATGCATACTGACCAAGAACTTCAGTCAAGTTCTTGTCAGGATTCCCCTATCAATGTCACTTGTCTTTAAGTCAGTATCTGGTGATAATAACCTAGTCTTTATTAGGTTAGGGTCACCAACAGTAAGGGATGGCCACTAAGAGAGATGGGATGGGATAGTTTGGTATGCTTCAGCTATGTCCCATACTGCTATCTCAGATTCAGGGGATAGATGGGATATTAGTGAGGATATTATGTGGAATATGCTATATTTGTTAGCAACCCTAATCTAATAAAGACTAGGTCATTATCACAAGATACTGACTTAGAGACAAGTGAAGAGTAGGGGAATCCCAACAAGAACTTGACTGGAGTTCTTGGGGCATGTATTGACAACTACTTATACTGTTACAGGATGTGCATGGACCAATATGCCATGAGAGCATAACTACCTCTAATAGATATAGTATCAATGGTAATTAAGTAAATGTGTAAGCAGCACAGCTTCTAAGAAGATCAGAAATGGAAGAGAAGCATGTGGAGATAAATGTGGGAAAAGAAGAAGAACTCTCAGGGTCTTCAGGGTTGACAGAGATTAAATACATATGTCCAGAGATTGCATAGCAGATTCCAGCAGAGTCATTCTGCAGAGAAGGGTACTAGCAGCTGCATTACTCTAAGTCAGAATATTATGTGATTGTAGCTCATAGTCTGTTAAGTATCATAGTCATCACATGACAAGTCACATGATTATGGAAAATAAAAGAAGAAAAGTATGTATCATAATAATATTGGGTTAAGAATAAGTTGGGGTCAATATGGGAATTAACCAATGGTATATTATAGGATAGGGAGTTATGGGGGAAGGAAAGGTTCTGTACTAGGCAGAATCTGCCTGGTTTGCCTGGTTTGGGAACCAGGGATAAGGGGGCAGTTTGAATTGGGCCTATAAGGGATTCAATGGTTGGTAGATCAAAAAGTCCAATATACCATCCTTTGGTAAATTCTTTATTTATAATCTCCTTAAAGGCATCAGCATATAACTCAATGGAAAAATTATTAGGGGGGATGAAGGAGGAGGCTAAGCTAGATAAGCTGGCATGAAAGCCATTGACCTGTAGCAAAATGATTACATACAAGATCAGGAGTATATTATCAAAAAGCCCCATCAAATCAATCCCTTCCCACCATCCAAATATTTTATTATTCTAGGGCTAGATAACCCTTGATATGATCTATCATCCCTTCAAGTTTCATAATATTCCTCCAAGAGTCCAAAGAGATATGAATATTTTTTCTCTAAACCCAACCTCTACTACTATTAAGTACAGTATATAACACAAAAAGTGTACAAAGACTAGCTTAGCAGTACCATCTAAGAAATTCCTAGACCCAAATTAGGAAAATACATAGCTAGCTTGATTCAACTTGATTCAGTTTGGCTCAGTTTGACTTAGCTTGGCTCAGCAAGATCCAGAAATCCTAAAATGTTCTAGAATGTTCAAGCTTGCATGACTCAGTATGACTCATCATGGTCTTGGCATCACTAAGCAGCTTTCAGGCCACTAAAAGAGCAGGAACCAAAAAGGAACCTCAGAGGGAGCAACCTCATAAATTGAGCCTTTCTCACCACTCAGAGTATCTTACTCAGGCAACCCACAGAGGACCTTGAGCAGGACCCCAGGTATAGTTTAGCACTGCTAGATTAGTTGTTAGAAGCAAAAGACTTGTATCCAAGAGTAAACAAGTGAAATAGAATACCTTTTGGAAAAAAACCCTAATCAGGGCAACAAAAGGGAGCAGATTCCCAACAATTGAAACTACCAGTACTACATTGATCCTGCTATACAGCTGACTACCCACCTTAGGGGATAAGTAATAGTACAGCTTAGTAAGCCTTGAAATACACTCTTCTTAGTATTGCTAATAAAGATTGAGTTTACATAACCTCTCTAAGTGAACTAAGTGTAGTGTGATTAGTATCCAGTTGTTCTGGAACATCTTGACATCTTAACATCTTAACATCTTGACATATCACTGGATTAGTGCCATAAAGCTACTAACCACTTTTTAGGAACTTCACCCATTAAATCCAAATAAATTGTGATAAATAGGGAAATATTCCAACCACCACACATAAACACAAATAAGACCAAACAAAGCCAAACAACTGGTTTAAATTGGCAATTTACTGAAATCCAAGTAGTTACACTTGAGACTACTACATATCTAGCAACCCTATAGTGTTAACTAGTATCTTACTAGTGTGTTATCACTACTATTCTACCCTTACTAACCAGACTACCCTATCTTAGCTCAACACCACCCCAATTCATAAATGTCAGTTAAGAATTGGTAAATAACTCACATACCTCATTACACTAAGTTGTTATCCAAGTAACCCTAGTAGACCTAGTGATCATATTTGTCTAGGCCTAAATACCTAGCTTGTAGTGTGTGATCTGTGGAAGGTAAAGCAGTAGTCTGGGAAACTATCTATTCTAGTTCTAGTTGCTTTAGTTTACAAAGAATATACTGTGGTAGAGGCCATTAGGTATGGACAGGTATCTATATGCAAGGTTATACACCTGTAGCCATTTCTCCCAGGCATTAGGGATGTAGAGTGTTAGTGCCCTAGCTCTTCTGAGCTTTAGGGCACAATTGAGCTCTGTGGTCTGGGCTTCCATAGCTAGAACATTCATGAGTAGCTGAATGCTTGAGTTGGCATCTGAAGAGTCTTCACCAATCTGTGCAGACTGTTTGGCCCTGGGGGTTAACAAGGTGGTTACTTGAGTTGTGACAGCAATGGGCAAGAGAGCCATCCCAGAGTGCTTCAAGGATGCAATTCTACATGTCATGTGGGAACTGTCTGAGGCATTTAGGGCATGCTAATTTGCCATTTCTGCTTCTGGGTCAATTTGTTACACTTGGCCTGGGTAGGGACAAACATAGACTCAAATGGTTGAAGACAAGGTCAAGGTTTACCCATAGATAGAGTCAAAGATTCCAGGTACTACTGGATAAAGAGGTTATTCCCAAGTATAGGGTCAAGGGTTCAAGATATCTTGACAGAGTATGGCCAGAGAAAAGTAAGGCTTGCAAAGATCAAGAGTAGTGTTTACTCAAGAGTAGAACAGAGACTCACAGAGAGGAAAGGATAAGAGAGGTTAGATTGAGTAGGTCTAACATGAGAAACATAATAGCCTACTGGTGGGTTTATATACATATGGGAAAATGGGAATAACTAATGATAAAAGGTAATAGAACTAGAAGGAACACTTAGTCACCATAGAAGTATAGAACATAGAAGAATAGTATGGAATAGTCATGAGAAAGAGAAAAAGAATAACTGGGTCATAGGAGTGTTCAATTGCATGACCTTGTAGAGAGTAAGGGTTTTCATAGGCTAAGTCTGGTACATGATATAAGTAAAAAGGAATAGTGGTTATTATAATAGAGAAAGAAAGAGTTGTAACATTACTCCCTGCATATGTGCAAGGCTGTGACATAGTGTACTCTGTTAAAAGTCTAGATTGTAGTGTCCTGGGGATCCAGTGACATTGGTATAGACAGTGTTATCCTATATATTATCTGATTCAATGTTATGATTAGCTGTGATATAAGGAGTTAAAGCCTAAGAAGGTGGGATTCAAGAATGATGAGGTTGGGTAGTGTGATAATGAGGGATAGGAGTAGGAATGTGATAAAGGGATATGGAGAACGAGGAGAAGATTGCTATGTGGGAAGAGCCAGATGAAGAGGTTGAAGTTTTATGGTGTTTTAGACAATAGGAAAGTAGATGGCCTGGGGCCTACTCCAAGCAGTTGGCACATCGATACCTGTCACAGTTAATGTGAATATGACCAAGACAATGGCATTGGAAGCATGCATCTCCATAATAAGAATGGGATGTGGGGAGAGATACAAGTTCATGGCCTCTAGTCCAAATGGCCTTAGTTCTTTCTAAGGTGGCTAGTTCATCAGAGGCAAGGGGAAAGAATGAGGCTTCTGGGAATAATGAAATGGACATCTGCCCCACCTGTGAGGTAAGTATAAAAGCACAGGTGAGATGGAGCTCTTTGAGATAATGTTCTATATCCTCAATGAACTCCATCATTCCTAGTTAATGCATAAGGGTGACAATGGCTCCCTCTACATGTCTGTGGATCCCTTGGAGCTGAGAGAGCTATAAAGCTTGGTTAGTGTAGGTGATAGCAGGAAAATGAGCAGCAAAAAGGGGAATATGGGCTACTTGAAGATAGGCTTGGTATAGTAAATAAAGCAGGGATCCATATCCAAGTGGGATGTGATAGGGATGGCTAAGTAAGAGTTCATAAGGGCTAAGTGAAGTGCAGCAAGTTGGTTTCCATCAAGAAAGTTATTGCAAAGATAATTGGCATACTGAGAAACATCAATGGAGTGTACTGCATTGGAATAGTAAGGTATTACTAGATAAGGAAGGGGATCTGTGGAGGTCAGGAATTGGGAAAGTAGTAATGTCCTGCTCCCAGGCTCCTGGGGACAGGTATCTGAAAGGTAGAATGGGCAAAGATAGAATGGGAGATGGAGACAAGGAACATGATATATTGTCAACAATAGGGAGAGAAGTCAAGAAAGAGGACAGAGATAAGATGGATGAGGGGTCAATAGAAGGGAAAGGCATCATAGTTTAAAGTTGCTGGTGGTGGTTGTGGTCAAAAGTTGGTTTAGAAGACAATGGGAAAAAAGATGAAAGGGTATCATTTCTTATAGTTGAGGAGAGCAGACTGTGAATGTTTCAAATTCTGCTCAGGTATCTATAAGTCTTCTTCAGCAGAGTATTCTTTCCATCAGATCAGGAAGGAGTGATTCCTTGAAGTTCCTCAATGATGAAGAATATTCTCGATTTCATATTCTTCTTTACCATCTACAAGTTCTGGGGGTGGAGCTGGAAAGTTTTGTCCATACAGAGTTCTCACAGTAAGGGATAAGAAGAGTGACATGGAACATGGGGTGAATCTTCCAAGTTTTAGGAAGATGGAGTTGGTAAGTAAGGGAGGATAGAACCCAAGTAATCATAAAAGGCCCTTCCCATTTTGAGATAAATTTTGGGTTGGCAACAGATCCCTTCAGATTTCTAGCTTCTAACCAGACCTTGTTGCCCTTCTGGAAGGGGGTGAAGTTCTTGTGTAGACAGGTACTCATCACCTGATGAGCTAATTCATGAGCTACCAAAGCTTTATTACAGATAGTGATAAGGGTTTTTAAGCAGTGTTCAACAGTAGGAATAGAGATGTTAGGAATAACTGAGAGAAGGGCATGGGGTTCAAATCCCATCATGAGATAAAATGGAGATTAATGGGTAACCAAATGGGGGTAGTGATTGTGTGTGAATTTGGCATGTGAAATGGGGTCTGCCCATATTGTAGAGAGGTTGCCATAGAAGATGTGGAGATAGGTTTCAACCTCTTGGTTTACTCATTCAGTTTCTCTATCAGATTGTGAATGGTAGGCTGTGGAGAGGGATAAGTCATATTTGAGGAGTTTTCCCAGTTCTTTGGCAAAAGAGGATGTGAATTGGGGCCCCTGATTGGAGATTATTTTGTCATAGAGGCTGAAGCAGAGGAAGACTTTGTGAAAAAAGAGGGTAGCTACTCCTTTGGCAGTAATGGTAGACTTAGTGGGGCAAAGAATTACCCCCTTTGTAAGACCATGGTTGACCATGACCAAAAGGGCATCAAAACTAGAGGAGATGGGAAGGCTGGTGATCAGATTGCAGAAGATCTGTTAGAAGGGATAGAAGGCACAAGAAACAATAGGGAAAAGGGGGGGCATTGTGGGATGGGTATTAACCTTCAATATAATGATGAATGAAGGTGGCCAGGCCAGGCCACCAAAACTCTGTGGCAACAAGCTGGCAGGTTTTTAAAAAGCCTGGGTAGCCCATGGTTACATGGTCATGGCAACAGGTAACTATATCATGGCAGAGAAAGCTGGTAGAGAGAACATAGACATGGCCATGGTAGAAAAGGACATGGTCAGTGAATTGCCAATCAGCAAGACAGGAGTGTAAGACAGCAGGGACATCCTTGCAGATGGATTGGAGGGCCTTGAGGACAAGCAGATTGCCTGAGGATGCCCCAGAGATACAGGCATGGAGAGTAGTGTCAATATGGTGAATAAAGAGTAAAGGTGGGAAAAGGGTGACATCTGAGTTGTTTAAAGAATTGGCACTAAGGAGGTTAGGGAAGCAAGAGAGAGTATCTGGACCCACAAGAAGTTTACCAGGGATGTGGATAAGCTTGAGGTCAAAGTCAGCAAGGACAAGGAGCCACCTGGCCTGATGGTGGTTTAAGGCTTGGGGAGAATGGAAGAAGGTGAGGTTTTATGATCTGTAACAACCTAGACAGGATGAGCCACACTGTGAAGATAATGGCACCAGGCTTTGAGGGCATGAAGAATGGTAAGGAGTTCATGGTCATAGATGTTATAATTACAGTGGCTCAAAAAACTGTCCATATATTTGGTCATTTTTCACTAAATGTGATAACCCCCAATAATCTCTAATTCCTGCCCTAAACTATGAGTGTATGAAATCAAGTACCTACTCCTGGCTTTCTATGGGCACAAGGATCAAGGGATTTAAATAGGATTTGAGGAAATGGCAGCCATTTCAAAATGGTAACTCATGCAAACAGTTTTTTGACTTTAAGTTTTGATTACATATATTGGACCCTAGCATGCTGTAATATGGTTACATACATTTGATAAGGGTTCTATTATGTTACCTTTATATAACTGAGGGTCAGACAGCATATATAAACCTCACCATTCCATGTTTATCTTCCCATCTTTACCATGAAATCTATTTCTATCTCTCAAAGAAACAATATTATCTCTCTCTCCTCTCTTGGTCTTTCCTCTAGGAAAATTTCTTCCCAAACTGGCCTAGGGAAGTCTACTATATGCCAGGTTCTTCAGAAACTCCAGCCAAAGAAGACTAGGCTTCATGGTGGCCATCCTTCAAAGCTTACTCCTACCAACAAGAGGGCTATTGTTCAGCAAATCATTACTGGCAAGGCCAAGAATGCTGTTCATGCTTCTTAATACATCAATTCCATCATTGATGCTCCTGTCTGCCCTCAGACTGTGAGAAATACTCTCAAGGAAGTTTCATTAAAGGCTGTGGTAAAGAAAAAAAAGCCTCTACTATCCAGTGATCACAAGAAGAGAAGATTAGCCTTTGCTCTCAAGTACCAGCATTGGACTGTGGAGAACTGGAAAAGAGTTATATGGTCAGATGAGACCAAAATCAATAGGATTGGGTCAGATGGGCAAGAGTATGTGTGGAAAAAGAACAGACAAGGGCTGATTGCTAGAGAGGTTAAAGATACAGTCAAGTTTGGAGGAGGTTCACTGATGGTATGGGGCTGCATAGGGTGGAATGGAGTAGGGGTTTTGAGTGAGATGGAGGGAAGAATGAATGCTGAACAGTATGTGGCCATTTTAGAGCAGGGATTACTGCAAAGCATGGAGAAATCTAGAATTCCAGAAGATAATATTATCTTTCAACAAGATAATAACCCCAAGCATACCTCTAGGAGAGCCCAAAGGTAGTTTGAAGAGCAGGGAATCAAGCTTCTGGACTGGCCTGCACAGTCTCCAGACCTTAACCCCATTGAATATACTTGGAATCACCTCAGGAGATGTCTCTCAGCTTATGAGAGTGCTCCTACAGGAGTTCATCAATTGTGGAAAAGGGTAGTAGAGGAGTGGGGCAAGATTGATGAGAAGCAGTGTCAGAAATGGATAGAAAGCATGCCTAGAAGGATTGAAGCAGTTATCAAGGCCAAAGGAGCTCATACCAAGTACTAGATACCTAGCTTTATATGAGATCAAAAAACTATCTGTATGAGTTACCATTTTGAAATGGCTGCCATTTCCTCAAATCCTATTCAAATCCCTTGACCCTTGTGCCCATAGAAAGCCAGGAGTAGGTACTTTATTTCATATACTCATAGTTTAGGGCAGGAATTAGGGATTATTTGGGGGTTATCACATTTAGTGAAAAATGACCAAACATATGGACAGTTTTTTGAGCCACTGTACATTCCACAGGAGAGAAGGATTAGGAGAGATAGAAGCAAGGATGCCAATAACCATTGGTATCAGTTTAAAGAAGTATCCCTCCAGAAGCAAATTTTGAGGTGTCAGTGACAATAGCAAAGGGTATGAAGAGATTAGGGAGCTGGAGAATGGGTTGAGCCAGGAAAAGGCATTTGAGATGGTTAAAGGCAGCTTGACAGAGAGGGGTCCAGTGCCAGGGACAAGTTTTCTTGGTGAGATCAAGCAGGGGGCAAGTGATGTTGGAATAATCAGAAATGAAGTGATGGTAAAAATTAGCAAACCCAAGAAAGGATCAAACATCCTTGACTTTTAAGGGGGTAGGCCATTTCACAATTCTCTCAAGCTTGACTAGGTCCATAGCAAGTTCACCTGGGTGAACAATCATACCAAGGTATTCAACCTCCTTAGTGATAAAGGTACACTTTTCTAATTTGAGATGAAGATCCAATTCCTCTATTTGTTGGAGTACATGTTTGGTATGTTCTGTGTGTGAGGTGTTGTCAGGAGAGAAGATAAGGAGATCATCTATATAGATGACAAGTCATTCTTCCACAATCATATCTCAGAAGAAGTCATTCATGAACCATTGAAATGTTATGGGAGAGTTTGATAGGCTGAAGAATATGACCATAGATTCAAAGAGGTCTTTATGCATAATGAATGCCATCTTCCATTGGTGTCCATCTTTGATATGGACATTATTATATCCCCAATGAATATCGAACTTTGTAAAAACCTTTGCATCACAAAGCTTGTCCATGAGGTTGGAGATGAGAGGAAGAGGGTAGACATCTCAACTGTGTTTGTTGACATAGTAGTAGTTTGGCAGGGACAAAGTTTCTCATCCTTCTTTTTAATGAAGAAGAAGGGGGATGCTTGGGGGAAATTGAAAAGATAGATTTTTCTGGAGATCAAATTCTCATCTAGGAAGTCCTTAGTTGCTTTTCATTCTTCTGGATTCAATGGGTAGACTTTTCCAATTTTGGGGACAAAAGAGTCTTCCAGGACAATTTTATGGTCATATGGGCATGATGATGGGACATGGTCAGTTACTTCCTTTGAGAAGACAGAAGCAAACTGCTAGTATTCAGGGGATAGCATGGTTTTTGGTTTTGTCTTTTCAGTGGCAGCAGTAAGTTCTGTGACAGTAGTGAGCTTGGCCACATATGGGGAACTAGGGAGGAAAAGCAACTACCATAATGGGTAATCTAGTAGATATAGTGATTGTAAAGAATGCATTGAAGGAATTAATCTTCATTTTCATGATGAAGATACTGATGTAGATGACGATTGGTTACAGCATTAATGGAGCAATGTTTTGGGGGAGGAAATTAAGGGAGTTGATATAGAATAGTGGGTGTTGTGGCAGTTAAGATCTTAAACATGGGTATCATAGAGGGCATGGGATTCATTGGTCGACTCTTGGAGGATAAGGGTTTCTGTGGTCCAATTGATGGCTGGGTTTGCCTTTTTAAGCCAAGGGAGTTCTAAGATAACACTTTTTGCTCCACAGGTCAGGACATAGAGGGTAACTGAGTGACAAAGGCCTTTGACTAAGACAAAGAGGTCATAGGAATGGGTGACTTTTCCATTGGCATTGTGGGAGGCATTGGCATTCTGTGCAAAGAACAGATAATCCAATTTTATGAGAGAAAGATAATGATGCTTTGTGAAGTCTCAGTCAATATAGCAGATTTGGGCTTTACTGTCAACTAGGACAGTGATGTTGATGGCTTTCATTAAATGCAAAGGTACAATCAATTGTACTGGGATATGCATAGATTTCTTGGTTGATCATACTGTTACACTGGCAATGGGAATAGAAAGGGAGACTCACATCAAAGAAGTTCTCTATTTTAAAAATCCAAAGAAGAGATATCCTTTTCATTGTCTTATTATCCTTAACCTCCTTCAAACCAGGAACTTCATTGTCCTTTGTTACATATTGTACCCATTTGTTAGTGGGCTTTGTCTGGGAAAAGGAGAAGAAGTGCAGGCATGCCATACTAAGATGACCAGGTTTTCAATAGCAAAAGTAGAGTTTCTTTTCAATGCATTGCTTTCTATTATGATATGTACTTTTTCATTTTATTTTCCACAATCACATGACAAGTCATGCGATGACTACAATACCTAATAGACTACAAGTTATGATCATGTGATGTTCTAACTCAGAGTAATGTGGCTGCTGTGCACCCTTCTCTACAGAATGGCTCTGCTGGGATCTACTGTGTAATCTCTGGACATGTGTATTTAATCTCCATCAATCCTGAAGACCCTGAGGGTTCTTCTTCTTTTCCCATATTCATCTCTGTGTGCTTCTCTTTCATTTCTGATCTTCTTAGAAGACACACTGTATACATATTTACTTAATTACCATCAATACTGTATCAATTAGAGATAGTTACACTCTCATAGCATGTTGGTCCATATGTATCATGCATTAGTATAAGTAGTTGTCAATACATACCCCAAGAACTTCAGTCAAGTTCTTGTTGGGATTCCCCTACTCTTCACTTGTCTCTAAGTCAGTATCTTGTGGTAACAACCTAGTCTTTATTACATTAGGGTTGCCAACACTTTCATCCTTCTAGGATAAGTTTTCCTATACATATTATGTCAACATCCATAGCATTAGGGTCATGTGGAGTTTCCTTGGTTTTCACAGAGGTAAAATAGTGGTAGATACCACAATTGGCATAGCATTTTTCAATTTCTTGGGCATGTTCCCACTGGGTATTGAAATACGTGGCTTTTTCATACCATTCAGAAATAGTGGAGAGCTTTTTATCCATGGTAACAATGCAACACATAAGCCAGGTGAGAAGCCCAGCTGAGTAATATCCAATGAGGACATTTTTGTCAGAGATAGCAGAGAGGGCAACTTTGTTTTTGAACTCCAAGGTGTATGCTTTCAGGGTCATTTCTTTCTCCTTTGACCTGCCTTTCTTTTTTGCTACTTCCACAGTAAAGAGCCAAGCAATAGCATTGGTGATGGTATCAGTGGTCTTGAAAGCTTTCTTGAAGGTATCTACAAAGTCATTGAAAATGCCAAGGTTTATAGTATTGCCAGAGATAGCCTTGATCTGAAAGGTAGATGCCCAGTTGACAGCAGTTCCTTTGATCATATAGGACAGGGCAAAAACTATTCACTTGTTGTTATTATTGTACACATCTTTGTTCACACAGAGGTATAACCAGACCAAGTTGATCCAGTTTGAGGCCATGGTGGCTAAGCCATCATAGTACTTAGGCACAGCAATGCAAAGTTCTGTGAGCTTATTGTGTGACATGGTGGGGAATATTGATAAGGGAAGCAATGGAGAGGGAATATGAAATTGACTTGTCAAGGGTGGGTTTACAGGAAATAGAGGTAATTGGGCATTGGTAGGAGTAGACAATGGAGGGGTTGGAGTTCGAGAGAGTTGAAAAGAAGCAGAGAGGTTGTGAGAGAGGTCAAGGATAGAATCTGGGGCACAGAGTTCTGGGTCAAGATTTACATTGAGATTGTGGTCAGACTCTGGAGATTCATCTCCTGGGTCAGGGATGTGTTCTGAGAGTTCTTTGTTGTCAGTGCTTTCATGAAAGATACACCACCAGGTAGAGTACTGTGAGAATGATATGATAGAAGACTATAATGATGATAGCTTCTGAATATCATGTTAGACCTTTTGTTATGCTTGGCCCAGGTAGGAACAAATGTAGACTCAAAATGGTCAAAAACAAGGTCAAGGTTTACCCATAGATAGGGTCAAAGATTCCAGGTACTACTAGACAAAGAGGTTATCCCCAAGTATAGAGTCAAGGGTTTGAGGTATCTCAACAGAGTATGGCTGGAGGAAAGTAGGGCCTGCAAAGATCAAGGGCAATGTTCACTCAAGAGTAGAACGGAAACTCACAGAGAGGAAAGGATAAGAGAGGTTAGATTAAGTAGGTCTAACATAAGGAACACAATAGTCTACTAGTGGGTTTATATACATATGGGAAAATGGAAATGACTAATAATGGAAGGTAATAGAACTAGAAGGAACACTTAGTCACCATAGGAGTGTAGAACATGGAAGAATAGTATGGAACAATCATTGGAAAGAGAAAAAGAGTAACTGGGTCACAGGAGTGTTTGATTGCATGACCTTGTAGAGAGTAAGGATTTTCATAGGCTAAGTCTGGTACATGATATAAGTAAAAAGGAGTAGTGGTTATCATAATGGAGAAAGAAAAAGTTGTAACACAATTGTGCATTGATGGCTTGGGAAAGCAGAAGCAGGAGCAGGATTGAGAGAGGTATTTTCAATAGCAGTTGCAGGAGCTGGGGGAGTTTCCCTGTGCATGCCAGTCTCTAGTTGGACCCAGGGAGCAGGCTCATGACAAGTGGTGGTGGCTACATCCTTGGTACTCAGTGTGCAGTTGGAATGAGCATGCTCCTCTCTCCGGTTAACTCAATGATGACTCAGATCTATTGAAAGAGTCTAGTATCTGAGCAAGGGAGGGAGTTATGGCAGGACATTGTCCACAGCACCATGGGGGAAGAGCCATAGATGGTTCCAGGGTGGAAGGGGAGACAAGTTGGGAACAAGATAAGCAGGTATTCAGAGAGAAAGGGAAAAGCAAGTCTTACCTTGGTTTTTACAAGTTCATCATTGAGCATTCTGATTTCATCCACAATGGCCCACAGTAGGTGTTGGTTGGTTATTAATATGTTATATTCACAGCCAGCTTTGAGTTCTTGGTACCAGTCTAGGCACATGTGAGATGCATAGGTTAAGATTATTCTTTTCCCAAGTGGTAGTTGGACCATTGGGTGGGTTTCAAGGAGCCAGAAGAATTTGGCAAGGGCATCAAGGTACATGAGTGGCCACTCAGCCTTTCTTGTGTGGTCAAGGAAAAAATTCCTGGCTTTTAGGAATTCAGAGAAGAATAGATTGTGATTGCAAAAGACTCTTATAGACACAATAGGATGGACTGCAAGGTGGTCATCCACTCTGGAAATGCCAAAAGTGTTATTGGCCTGGGATTTGTTGGTGTATTTTGCTGCATCAAGTCTTCCAGCAAGGGTGAAGTACCATAGTTTGATGTAGTTAAAGGTACTGAGTTTCTGTAGCATGTACTAAGAGAGGGGGTATACTAAGACATCAGCAATAGACTCTCCAGGTATGAACAGGTTCATTTTTGGTTTTCTCTTGTCTACTTCCCATTGCTCTTACTCAGTTTCCTCTCTGGCTAGTCTCTCTTTCTCCTTATCTTGGGCTCTGCAAGCTGCCTCAGCCTCTTCATGTTATGACTTCCTTTTCCTTTTC
>JBBPUO010000136.1:34433-50118 GCA_038094755.1 Caloboletus firmus | reverse complement strand
CAGAGTATTTCCTGACCTATCAACAAGTCCCACAGCACTCGACACCCAAGGCAGACAGTGAAAAACGACGTCCATATCGCGACACGACACGAGAACAAGTCAAGGAAAAAACAAGGGGGAGGGGAGCAGAAAGAAGTAAAATAGTAAACAAGGTCATACTACAAAAAAGAGAAAGTTCAGTAAAAAGGCAATTAAAGAGAAAAGAAGTAATCATCCCGTTCATGACGTATCTCTGCATAGGGTATATAATAAGCATCCAGAGTGTCACATCCATAGACGGAGACCACGACGCGACAGAACAAGAGACAAGTTCGTGACGATGACTGTAATTTTATTTCACCCTGTTTGCTCCCGACGGCTCATCGCCACCTCTCATGCTTGTAGCTGTGCCTGCTCACGCGACGACCAGACCGAGGACGAGGGCTGCAGCCATGCTCATGCCAACGGGGATGTAGTTCGCAGAAGCAGCTCCAGTCGAGGTCGTAGAAGTCGACGACGCCGAGGCACCAGAGCTGGTTGCGGTACCAGATGCCGCCGAGGAGGACGAGGCAGGGTAAACAGAACCAGCAGCCTTGATTTCGAACTGGGTCGAGGCGTAGATCTGCATCATACATATTCATTGAGCATGTTGCGATTCCGAAAGGGAGTTTAAAAAAAGGGAGAGTTGAAGGGGAAAAAGAACAGGTAGAAAACGCACGTCAGATATGTTCAAGTTGTTCGCGAGCGCAAGGGTGTAGGTGGCCGAGGCGGCCTGGGTCGACTGCTGTTGGTTAACTGTGAAGGAACAGTCATAATTGGGGACACTGGCGATCAAGGCGAGAGGAGCGGCCAAGATGGCAGTGTCCGAGTTGGACAGGCTGGTTCATCATCCTAGTTAGTCTACCTTCCCACGCTGGAAACAAGGCAAGACGAGACTGACACGACCGTATACTCGGAGTAGGGAGACGTGTTGCAGGTCCAGGCAAGTGTATTGGCAGAGCCAGAGACTGACGGAGAAGAGAAAAAGGTCAGGTGATAGAACGTAGAGATGGAATCTCGGAACGTACCCCACCAGGAGGTAGAACTGGGATTGGTGATGGTGAGCTGAGCAGAGGCAGCGGCGACAAAGGCAGAAACGGCGAGGATGCGGCGATTGAGCATGGCGATGAACGTTTGAAACGACGAGGGAGAAAGAGTGCAAAAAGAGTGGTGCGAGAACGAGCGACGGACTGGTATAAAAACAAGCAACCCAAAATACGAAACCGCCCACTTTCGAACTCGACCGATCAGCCAATTCAATCTCCGCTCGACCGCCTCACTGGCAAGCCCGGCCAAGCTCGAGGGCAACATCTTAGACCGTCATAATTTTAACTACAGTCGCGCTTCTAATCATACAAGGCTTTCTGTATGCGATGGCAGATCCACGCGTCAAGTGCTAGAAGAGCACGAATTCCGAGAACGAATGTATCAGGGGCGAAACGAGGAGCAGCGGCTCACGATTCCAACACAGCGGGAACCGTGACGATGCCTCCAAGTGTGAACGATATCAACAGTGTCCACGCACACCGCTTGGGCCGGATCGCAGCTCGGCGGCATGTGCAATCTATACCAGTTACTGGCATTCCGTCCCCGAGTTTTTGAGGGTTCAAACTCGGCGAGGAGCGACAAGAAGATGATCGCGCCGAGAATCCAGGGTGGAGGAAACACTGCGGCGGCGAGGTCAGACGTCTGGATCCATGCAGCAGCAATCCAACGAACCCTCATCACCAGAGAATCACCTTTTTGGGTCATTCGCCAACGAGCGTTGGACCTACAAGGATAAGTAATCTCCCTCGCAACCTCACTGCAGTCTGGCACTGGTGACTATGCAGAGCAAATAGCCAGTGTACGTTCCCTCACAACCAGGTCGTTCTTGGGTCGTTCGCATGTTTCTCGAAGATGGAAGACTCCATAGGATGGACTACTGTGGATTGTGTCGTGCTACATATGCTGGTAAAAACGATCAACGTGACAGCCTCTTGTCAAAAAAGAATAAAAAAAGAATAAAAAAACACTGCGACGACGCGATGATGGGAGTCTGTAACTTGTCTCACTTATTGGCTACTCTTGCCTTCAGTTTTCTCTCTGCCACATCCTCGTTCTCCACCGTCATCACTTCAAAGGCATCTTGACTGCCCACAAAAGAGCCAAAGAACGGTGTGGCTGGACTCAATGTCGACGGTGTACGGGATGAGTAGGTGAGCGCTGGGGAAACGACGGCAGGTGACTTTGGTGCTTCCTTGACTGTCGAATGCTTCTCGCCAAGTTGTGGGGATTTCTTGGTGTAGACATGTGATGTAGGCGAGGAGCGGAAGCGTGGACCCTTGTCTTCTTCAGAACAGCTTCGCACGTCGCCATGCGAATACAAAAAGGTATGCTGGAGTTCATTATTCTTTTCACAAGGGATAGTGCTAGTATTCCCGTTGTTGTCGTTGCTGCTGCTGATATTTTTCGGGCCGGTAGATGCTTGTAGCAGAGAGGGATGCAATTTGGCCTCTCCCGACGGAATAGACTGGCGATTGTTAGACGAGGAAGGACAAGAGATCTGCTTGGACACAGTGGATCGCTCTGCACGTTGGTGATGGCCTTTTGATCGCTTCCCAGGCCCCTCGTAATCTGGTGGTGGCGGAACGATGCTGACGGCACGGCTCGGTGGACGAACAAATACGGTGTTCGTCGCAGCGGGTACGTTGGGAGGAAGGCTACCAACTAGTCCTTGAAGTTCGTGAAAAGGCGGCGCGAAGCTGCGGGGCGGGGGACCCATAGCGTGGAAGTCGTCCTCTGATATCGAAGGTAAAGTATCGTGAGAGAACATTGGCTTTCCAGCAAGTCCTGATGCGTCGAGTGTTTCGTGAGATGCAGTGTCGGTACTTCGAATGTTGGTGTTGCGCCTTCTCAACGAGGGCATCGGCGCGAAAATTGGTGAGGATTGTGATAATTGCGCCTGTATTTGGAGACGTTGCGCGTGCGCTTCAAGAATGAGCTCCTCAGCGGGGGTAAAGCCATTACGTGCTTGGGTATGACCTCGAGGCAGCGTGATGGGAAGTGGGTTGGGAGACAAGAGTGCAGCACTTGCGAGGGCCCGGAGCTGGGCTTGCTGCGTCATGAGATACTCGTTGTCGAGGACAAGGTTTCTCATCGTACTGTCCAACGGTCCATTGTCGTAACCCATGCTCTGTATTGATTGTAGTAGAGTGTCCATCTCCGAGGCGATCGGGAGATCTGACGTGGGTATCAATGGCGATTCCCTGTATGTATAACCTAGCTTGGAAGGTAACGAACGGGATGTAGGAAGCGCCGAGCCGGAGCTGGGGTTGAAAGTGGCCCGGTTGTCCAAGCGCAAGTTGGCGAGGCGCTGAGGCTTACCCCCTGCAACTTCACGGACAGCTGCTTGAAGTTCTTGGCCATGGAGGTTAAGCAGGGCAGCCTGGGCGATAGTTAGCCGTGAAGGAGATTGATCCCCATTCTTCGACGCTCTTTCAGCGCGCTATAAATAGCCCCTCTTGAGTAAGAGTTGCCAAAGGATATGCAAAAACTGACTCTGAGATCTCGTTGCTCAGCACTATCCGCAAAGCGTACAGAAATTCTGCAGCCAGGATCATCCCACCCGCGCACCATCATCCCGTGCAAACGTTCGATGATTTCCTCCGCTGCGGCACGAGTCTCGAGACTTTTGACGCTCAATAAGGCATTGACAAGGCAGGTGATGTTTAGACGTACCGGACGAAGGCAATGATTCGAGGCGGATTACTCAGCTTAGTCTTAAAGAGGCGACTACTTTTGATCTTGTAGGGTAGCATCAAAGCACCAAGACTCTGCACAACCACGTGTTATTGAGTTTTTCAGTTTCTGTAGGGCTGTGAAACGCTACCTCTTCGTCTACCGTCAACGGGAGTCTTGTGGTAAATTGAGTAATTGTACAAGGACAAAGGGAGAACGACTCACCCTTCGATGTAGAGATTGGTCGAGCTAATGTCCTTAAGTTTCTCCATGCGCGACTTGAAGGTATTCTCGTCCTGATCGGTTAACTGGGTGGCATTTTGCTGAGCGTATTCCGTACCAGGAATCCGATGCACTTGCTACGATGGACGTTAAAAGGACCACCTGGAGTTGGAATCCAACCCACCTTGGAAAACGAAGGATGGAGATTACGGTGCTTTCGAAGGCCATCAATACACCTTTGAGCGGAGTCTACATCACTGAATCTAAATAGAATATCTGAGCGAGCCACCAAGCATGCAAGACATCAAGACGATCTCACAGAACGAATCCATAACCCCTGTCACGGAAAGAGAAGGTCAGTCCCACCATGGCAATGACGAAGACCAGAAAGACCAACGTAGGTTTCTCGCTCACGTGCCGAGTGAACGTCCGAACGCTCTTGATATTACCGAACGGTTGAGCGAGAGCGAAGAGATCTTGTTCGGAGGAATGTGGAGGGAGGCCGTTGATATAGACATTCGGCGTCCGTTGAGAAATAGATTCAGTCGAGGATGACGTAGTCAGTGTGCAATGAGAATCCGCATAGTCCGGGAAAATACGGTCGTATGTGGTCACGGAGCTGGAGGCGCCTGGAAAACTAAAAGAAGCTTGTACGAGGGGGAAATGTTATCGAAGCGCTGTGGATAGATCGAACTAAGCAACTTACGTGTGATGGAGTGTTGAGATTTCGAAGGCAGAGAGACTGAGTCTACGACACCGGAATCGAGCGATTGAGACGAGGCTTTGACAGGGTGGTCGCGCCGCAATGAAGCTGCGGGCTCTGGAAGGATAAGACAAGAAGGATTACTATTAATTGAGATGGAAGTTGTGGACAGGTTTTGCGAGGGGGATTTAGGCTGGGCTTTTGACTGGATTGCGAACATGGATGTACCGGTACTGCTGGTGGGTGGTGTAGGTGGCGCGAGAGGCTGGCTAGATGGGGATGGTGGGTTGGGTTGCGGTCGCGTGGCGTGCTCCGACGAGTTGTTTGGACATGCGTGTAGTGTGAATTTAACGGAGCGGGGGTAGGGTTCGTCTAAAGTCGTTACGGGAGATTGGAGTGGTGGGGAAGGGGAAGGGGACATGGCGGTGAATCGGGGATGCTCGAGAGGGAGAAAGAAAAGCCAAAGGAGCTGAAGTCAGCGGACTTGACGTAAATAGTGCGCTGTAACAATTATGAAGGGGGAATCTAAAACGAGGAAGTAGGTGGATGTGGGGGGAAGAAGAAAAAAGAGGGTGGGGGGGAGAAGGCATGCAGACGAACCGCTGGGATTCTTTATATCCTTTGGCGAGCGATGACGCACGGGCCCTGTCTTGGACGGAAAGAGGGAATCCATGAAAAGATCGCCCGAGGCATCCTCGAAGGATGCCTCCGCTAGCCTCGTGTCACGTCTCGCTCAAACGAGGAGAGTCACTCTCCAAATTAGGCAGGTCTTCAAGATCATTTCAAACCCCGAAACCAAATCAGGAAGCTGCCATCCTGCGAAGATCACTGCAATGGGCATTTCGGTGGCCTCGTCCGAATGGCCCGGAGAGAAACCATTCCACTAGAGACGGCGGATGGGCACCAAGAGAGAGCGCGTGCAAGGGTACTCCAGGTTCGGAGTTTGAAACGGTAATGACAGTTCCGAAAGTCCGCCCGGCTGAGTCTTTGCCGACATTCTGGCAGAAATTCAAATGCGCGTCATGTCATTAGGCTCCTGCGAACCTCAGATGAGGTCGTGCCGCGGCACCGTTCCTGTTCCAATATATAGCCATCACTTATGCTGCACGCCCTCATTTTCTCGTTGCACCATCGTTTGGCTTGACCTCCCCTTTCAGCCTTTTGAGCGCTGATGTCCGCTCAATCGTGAGTAGTCATGATCTCGTTTGCCCAAATACTGCACACATTCATTCCTTTTCTAAGCAGGGAGATCATCCCAGTGGCCAACCTCGTAGCTTTCAGTACGTACCTATGCTCAAATTCCACCGCTCCTGTGACGATCCTTCATAGTTGTCCTCTTCTATGATCAGCTGCTCACATTTCCTGCGGAGGTGCGCCACTTTTGGCGACGGCCGCGTTACACCTTGGGTTCCGTGCTTTTCCTTGCCATTCGCTACTTTGCCCTCTGTGTTCATACTCTCAACATGGCACAAGTATTTATGAAAACACGGCCTGCTAACGATCCAGTATGTTGGATCACTATCCTTTCTTGTCCCATTCACACAGGTCTCCAATTAGGTGTGAGTTATCTCATTGTCCGTCAAAGCGAAGCAAAACCATGACCATTTCAGCTGCAAATCCTTGGAAATTATTGAGTCAGTTGGTATCTCGGCCGTCCAACTGTCTTGCGCAGGTAAGCGAATGTGTTGCCACCTTGGATTACATCGGGGGACCCTATAACTGTCTAGTCATAATGACGATGCGTGTTCACGCACTGTGTGAGAAAAGTCGTCTCGTACTGGCCTCCTTGTGCATTCTCGCTGTGGCGATTATCATCTTTTGCATTGTAAGTCTGCTCCCCCAGGGGACACGATCGGCGTTTCTCACACAGGACGCCCGATACCAGTGGGCTGCTGCCGCCGCCCCCCCTGGAACGAACAGGGACCAAAATATTTTGGGTTGCGTTCGCTCTGTTCACTCGACTGAGTGAGTCTGCCCCAGATTTCACCACCATCTCATGCAAGCGTAGTGTATTCATCCTCTCTACAGGTCCCTACGTAGGTGTCCACTCATGTGTTGATGAGGGACCACGTGTTTTCAATCGCTGACCATGGGATTTTGGAGCAGGTGCGGTCGTCGGGTGGGGTGGTCAAATGGTATATGATACTATCATCTTCCTTCTGACGGCGTGGAGGTCGTATTGTATTGGTAGCGCAGGTGGCTGTTCGCTCGTACATAGCTTGCTGCGCGACGGTCAGTATTTCATCATTGGCTGTTGTTTGACCCATGCATTCTGATGTATCCTTCATACAGGTTTGATGTACTTTGCGTGAGTGGACACCTTTTTCCGTGTCGTCCGAGAACCTCACCGTTACGAACAGAATCATATCTGGTGCGAATGTCGCAAATTTAGTCATCATGTTGGTGAGGTGTCACGTTTTCAAAGCTTATCGGACAGAATCTGAAACACATCAGGGAGCGAGCGTGAGTGACCAATAACTAAACTCGATGCTGCTTCACACGGTGTCACTGTCAACTAATCAACGTATGATTGAAACATCCGTTTGTCCTGCTAGACTCCTTTCAGCGCGTCCACCGGCCTTTTAACTAATGCGTAAGTATATCTGTTTTTCCCTATGGCGGAAGAAGCGTTGCCAACCCAACTATGCGACACCTGTCTTACCCACACAGATTGAACGCGGTAATGGTGTCACGGATTATGCTCAACATCCATGAACCTGCCTGTTGGAGGTCAGAAAGCAGTGCCGACCGCCCCTTCCCGATGGTGTCGACCATCGTCCCACTCGATAACCTCTCCTCGTCGATGGACATCGACGATTCAGATTTATGGTTAACTCGACGAAGTGATGAGATGATGTTGCGAAGAGGAAAAGGGGATGGCGATGGCGATGAGGGGGTGAGCGTTTGAGCTTGCGCTGGCCGTGACGTCTATTATGAAAAAAAAAAAAAACTATCATGTATCGATGAATTCCCCTTATATGCACACTTGCATGCGCAGCAAATGGCCCGTCAGGTCGTTCCCTTGACCAGAAGGAGGGGCCGCCATTCTTACTTGCCTGGTGACCGGCCCATCTCCTTACAATCATTGGCGCAGACGACGGGTCTCCACTAGTAGCTGCCCTAAACACACGACATCTTAGCCGGTCGAAGGGGTACGTAGCGCGTCAAAAATAGCGTTGCTTTGTGAGTGGCAACCGAATCAAGCATCGGACTTTATCCTCAGGTACTTGCCAAAGTGTTGGTGGGCAGTAGGATGAAGGAATCATCGACTAACTTGGGCCCGAAAATGATGACTGGCAATCTCCAGAAGCGTTGCAGACCATATCCCCTGCCTTGTGACTAGACTAGTCATACATAATACTTATTGACATACATATACATATAATAAGCAGAGCAGAAAACGGGCAGAAAATGTTCACGAGACATCCATATCGCTCGTCTGTAACACCCCTCGCGGTTGGAATGTTTGGCGAGGCACGCCGGGAGGCGTGTCATCGATATCACTTGGAGCGGTCAAGTCGTCGGTTTCGAGATCTAAATCTGCGAAGTCCGCGAGCGCCGTATATCGCTCAGCATACTCAAGGAGTTCTTCTTCCGCCAAGTCATCAGGTGTTGGTTCCCCACTACTCGGTTTTTGTTCTGGAAACGCGCATGAGTGGCCACGAAATGCGTCCTGATCAAACTTGCCTTGTAATTCACTTTCCCACGCGGTGGCATCCTCCATGTCCGGATCAAACGAAGACCCGACGTCGATGGCGTACGACACACGATACGAATGAGTCTTCTTGTGGTTTGCGCTTTGCATGATTCTTCGGAAGAGCTAGGTTCCAGCCATCACTTATCAACGGAACAAGTCGGAACACACATATACAGCAACACACCTCATCCTGCATGACGACATCGTCCGACTCCTCTTCGTCGTCACCATCCATGAATACATCAAAACACTTGTCGCTGCTTCTCCGCGAGTTGACGGCCCGTTCCCGTAGCTTCTGTGCATGCTGTCGACACCGGGCTTGGAAACGCTCCCTGAGGAATATTTTTTGCGGATCTTCTGACGTTTGGTTGCTGGCGCGAAACAGGAATTTTGCGGAGCCTGGGATGGCGGGTGAACGATAAGATGTGGATGACATTGATTTATACTGTGTGCGCCGCCGTTCCTGTATTTCGTGTGTCGGAGACGAGTAGCTCGGAGACGCGAGGGGAGAGGAGCTCATAGGCTGATGACTCCGTGCCGAATAGTATGATGAGCGACTGGGTGTAGAACATGTGAGAGAGAAAGGACTAGAGGAGCTGGAGAGTAGCATGTGTCGTTGTCGATGTGAGCCACAGCGAGAAGAATTAAGCGCGTTTCGCGAGCGTTGGATGATTGTGGCGCGCGTTTGTTGGCACCTGTTGACGTGTCACGCTTATTTCACGTGACTGCTCAAGTCGCGCGAAAATGATATTTGCATCTTCTGTCGGTTCTGTGTTTATCGTCTCCAGCACATAGACCGTATCATATCGCTTTCAACGCAGTCCCGTCACCACGCTCATCTTAGGGCGCTCGGGACTACCGAGGCTAATAAGTAGCTCGAGCCGCTTCATTACCGTTTGTTGTTCGGATTCCAGACTTAGCTGAACATTCTTTCCTCACGACGGCCTGGCCGTGGAAACTGCTTTATCTCACGTCGCAGGCATGTTCTCGATGACATATCTTTACGCCCTCCCATAGCATTTGCCAGGAAATTCCACGCTGCGTCTTCTTTTCTGTGCAATCAGGCTTTGAGGCCTCGAGGTCGAACTATACATCCTCTTCGGTCAGTATTTTACGTCACACTATTTTCAGCCTCTGTCCGTGGTGTGTAAAGATCGATCGCTCAGCGTTATCCCGCAAACAGATCTGTCATGCGAGAAACTTCGAGCTTTTCCCATCTCACATGGCAACGACCGATGTCAGCGGGAGAATCAGCGTCAAGCATTGGGGTTAAGAAGCCTGTGTATACCCATACCGAGCTCACGGGGTATGTCACAGAGAGTCCCGCTCACTGTCCGACCAGGGGGTACTGAACAGTAGGTCACTGGAAAAGACGTGTTTTTTCTTGAACTGCACTGGGGTTAGCATTTAAGCAACACTGACGTGCGTGCCATGGGGCGTGGCGCTGCCGTGAACGATTCGGCTGACACCGGCGTTCTGGAAAGCTCATTGGCAAGTCAAGCAATAACGTTGCATAGTGGCTTTGGGATGTGCTCTTGGAATATTAAACTTATTAGTGGGTAGACTCGAGATCAAACGGATTACTCGATTGCCAACTTACGATTTCAAGCCGGCCCGGATCAGCATTGCAAAACAGTTAATGGAGGTCACGCTAGCCTAAAGTGCGAACCTTTAAGTTTATGAATGCCATCATCCCTTGTTGTCACGTTACTTACTCGTGAGGCATATGTAGTACTCGTTTGTGCATCATGATGTGTTACATTATCAGGGTGGCAGTTGGGTGAGTTTGTCCCAACATCTTGCTATTGACATAGGGCCAGTCACGTGCACGGTATAGTTGCTCGTATAGACCGTGGGTCTAATTCTGCTTGTCTGCCCGTCTCAGTGTTTCTAGCCGTCGGCCACGGCGAGCTTCCACTTGCTTTTTGAACTAGACCACGCTAGCAGGTTTTTTGGGGTCCCGACGGTATGCATTATGAGCGTATCAACTGTGACTGCAAATTGCATCATGGGCCGTTTATCCTGCACCAGCTGAGTATTTTTGTTTAGTCACAAATAAAAATAAAAACATCTGGAGTAATGTCATAGCTCAGTCGAGGTTCCAACGCTTTGAAAAACATTGAGTCGTTGTCCATGGCATTCCAAGTGCCATCTTTTTCAGTGCTTTCGGTCTCCTCGGCTTTGATCTCCACTTGCAGCAGGTTGGTTGATATAGGATCGTTATCACCACGTCAGTGTTTCCGCACTTGTCATCTTGGCTTGGCTAGCAACCAATGCTGAGCCTATCTGCTCGACAGTGCCTGAGGACCTCCAAGGTTCCATCATTCGTCATCAGACCGTGGACTAATAATAATCCAGCTGAGCAGACACAGTTGCAACCGGTTCTTTGGCAACTTCGGGAATACGTCGGTGAGTCATAACGGCCGCTTCGCACCACAACTGGCAACTTGAAGAGATGTAGATTCTCGGATCTAATGACCCGACACTCCGATCAGCTTATTTTTAATTCCCAGCGTGAGTTTTGAACCCTAGTCTTGGATTGAAATTACCACTACAGCAGCAGTTCCAGCTACGCCGGTTCGTTAGTGTAGCGTGCTTGAGTTTGGAATTACCTTGCAGTAGTGCGCGCAAATAGGCATTTAAATGATTACTTGAATGGCGGACTATTCCCACGGATCCGGATCAGGCTCACAAAGTTCTCAGTGCTGACTAATAGGTGCTTCCCGTGTTTATCCGAATTTCCGATCACGACTTGAGACTAACAATTCTCTGCGATGCCCGCGATGGATCGGGTTGTAGGATTCGAAACAGTACTCCCATGTGCTTCGACCGTGGCGCCACCGCTAAGGGCACTCTGACATTGTCTCCGTCATGTCTCTCTCACGACCATTACCACTTTGATCTGCCTAGATGCCTCAGAGTCATTAAAATGGCTTTTATCTCTGACACATCACCCGAAACTGCTGGTGTGTCTTCAGAGAATGAAAGTGTGAGTTTTGATTCAACGGGCGACACCTGCCATACATAAGAGTGCCCACTCCCATACTTCTGCCCACTAACCTACTCCATATGTTCTCTCCATCTCCCCATCGTCGAGACTGGTGAGGCCTTTCGGGACTTTATGTATGACCACTCACTCATATCGTTCAGTGCTGCGAAGCAGCAGGAGCGTCGGCAACAGCTTGATGCCCTTCCAGCCTCCTACTCGGAGAGGTGCACCGAAGAAGACAACAAAGTTCTCGATTTCTCTTTGCGCGAACTCGTAGAGCGCCATGAAGCTGGTACCCTGTCTACGTCGGCGATATTGGAAGCCTACGGCAAGAAACTCGTGTCGGCTCAGAGCGCGACCAACTGCCTGGCTGCTGTCACGTTACAGGGATCCACGACCTCGACATCGGGATCTCCGATACGCAACGGCCATAAATCGGGCACCCACCAGCCCACTCACCTGTTGTCCGGTGTCGTTGTCAGCATCAAGGACTGCATCGACATCGAGGGGTATGATACGACAGTGGGCTATTCGTCAAGAGTAAATAAGCCCGCGTCTTCCTCTGCTGCTATTGTCCGACTTTTGCAAGATGCAGGGGCGATTATACACACGAAAACGACGACACCCCCTGGACTCTTTGGGCTCGAGACCTCCTCAGACCTCTTTGGTCGCACGAGTAACCCATACAACGCCAACTTTGTGAGTGGTGCTTCGACGGGTGGCGGTGCCGCTCTTTTGGCCAGTCGAGGTAGCCTCATCGAGATTGGTACGGATCTTGGGGGAAGCGTCCGATGGCCGGCGCACTGCTGCGGTATCTATACTATGCGGTCGTCTATTGGCAGGTTCCCGAGCTTAGGTACGTTACCACCATCACCTGGTCTGGAGTTTGTTGGTACTTCGTGTTCGCCGTTGGCAAGACGTTTGGATGACTTGGAAGAGTTCTGGAAGCGGGTCATGTACATGAACCCATGGAATTATGATCACACGGTGAGGGCGATAGTGCTTGCCGAGGGTGTGCTCTTATACCCGATTCTATGGCAGTGCATCCCATTACCTTGGAGGCAAGTTGACCTCCGAGGCAAGAAATTACGATGGGGGGTCATATCGGGTGATGGTGCATATGAGTTCTTCATTACTCTCCGGGTCATGAATTTTTTTGGTAGGGATTACGCCACCAACCCCAGCTTGCCGTCGAGCTTTGGAACAGGTTTCAGACGCACTAAGGAAACAAGGACACGAGGTCGTCGACTTGTGAGTGTTTTCGAATCCGTCTCATGCAATGCATGAGCTATGTAACGTAAAAACGTCACCAGCATCCCACCATCCGTTGTAGACGGCTTCGGCATCGGCTTACAATTGTGTTTCTCTGACGCAGGTGAGCGGCGCCCTCTACTTATTTCAGATGATTCTGATCCCGTAAAAGGGGCCGCGTATTTCAAACCTTTTCGTAAAGATGAAAAGTTGGATCCCGTCATGAGCGCTTCCAAGTTTCTCCTGGAGATGCCATTGTTCGTCAAGAAGATAATGGCTATGCTTATTCGCCACCTTACGGGAGATGAAGTCTGGGCATCTTTGATTGAGAAGTTGCACCTCAAGACGGCGTCCGAAGAGCGGGAACTCGTCGTCGCTCGGGATGAATACCGAGCGCGATGGCACGATGCCTGGGAGGCGGATGGCTTGGATTTTGTCCTCACTGTGCCTCATCCCATGCCGGCCGTACCAGCGGGGACAGCGGAAAAGGTCACATTGATCTCCTTTGCGTTGCCCATGATATGTAACATCGTGTGTATCGGCCTTTCGCTTCCGCCGCTCCGTATGACTGACCGTGCGACCTCACATAGATCGACTACGTTGCCGGGGTCCTTCCGGTGACATATGTGAACAAGGAGACGGATGCGCTACCCGGAGATTTCCAGAAGAGCCAAGAATACAAACGGATGAGTACACCTGCCAAAGGCGCTTACGGCGTCTATGATGCGACGGCGATGCATGGGTTACCCGTCGGTGTCCAGGTGATCGGGCGCCGGTTTGAGGAAGAACAGGTTTTGCAAGCGATGAAGGTGGTCGAACACGCCCTCGAGGAATGTGGCAGGAAGTTTACGCCCAGAGTGTTCTGATCCCCTTGTTTCATGAACTTGATGAACCAGATATGATAATGAATCATGACCAGACATTGAAATAATCTTATCCCCTGTAAATTAATAGTAACCCTTCTTGGTTATCGTGTTACTACATGTTGTGCGATATTCTGCCAGCTGCAGTGATATCGCACCCACCTCTGACAGTACAAAAGAATCAGTAAATACCTTCCACAGCCCCCGCAACCACGCCAAGTTGTTGGTTCCGGAAACAAACGGACTACCATTAGTCTAAAAAGGTTTACGAAGCACAGTCATCCGCACTTTTTTTGCTGTGAATCAAGAGGGTGTTTCGGATTCAGGTGCCATTGACTGGGCCGCTGCGCCAACGCGTCGAACGCGTCTGGGAGGAGCCTACATATTGTTCAAGCCCAAGGTTTTTACATGTCCACGAATCGAGCCGCTGAACTGCCCACTGAGGCTATTCCAAAGCCACCGCCGATGTCACTTTTTAGGGATACTGTTTCAGCTCAACTCTGCGTTAGGCGCCGATCAACGCATACTCGCCATTTGGAAGGTAAGGGGTGGGGCAGTGGCTGGCCGCCTTGAATGCTCCCCATCATTGCATATATAACCCCATTCAATAACTCATCACCAGTCACCTGTCGACGCTGGCTGTTTCGTATTTAGTGAGGATCTATCTTGACTGGTATTTCACCTCTCGTGCGCCATGTACGGGGCAACCAAACGGTGACACGATCATAAGTGGAAATCAGATAGGTCGCATCTGCTCTCCCCCACTGGTTCTGATCGGTCGACATTGATCAGGCTTTGAAGCGTTGCAAAAGACTAGTGCCCCCCAGCACCACGCTGATATGTACAAGATGCACGGTGGGTAAATTAGGCCTGTGCAAATTTCAAAGGCTGAGAAGGAGGCTGCGGTGCGGCGTACTGCACATCTCCCTAAACTTCGTGATTCAGGTTGAAGCCAATAGTGGAACGCACGGAATGAAAGCTACCTGAGTAGTGCATGATCCCGGAAGACAATACGCCCACCAAGAGTATGAGCATGGACACATTCGGTTGAGACGCTGTCTCAAGAAACTGGAGGTAGTCTGTTATCATGATACCTAACGAGAACAAGCAATGGCTTCCACGACAGCGGCAGCGTCAGCAAACAGCTGAAAGATAAGAGTGCGAATTGGGGGTCGAGTGGGCCGAATCATGCGTCTGCTC
Organism: Caloboletus firmus; assembly: GCA_038094755.1. NCBI lineage: Eukaryota > Fungi > Basidiomycota > Agaricomycetes > Boletales > Boletaceae > Caloboletus > Caloboletus firmus. Next base: position 35,455 of record JBBPUO010000136.1, on the reverse strand, counting down.
AACAAAGGACCAAGCTACGTATCCTCGGTCTTCGGGGGCTGGCAAAACTTGTTTGATGGGTCGGGCCGGAAGGTTGCAGTTCCATGTCTTCATCACCAAGGTTTGATGGTGAGGCTGAGCTATGGCCTGTCTTTTCAGATGACACTATACAGACCAGTGGTGCGATTAGAAAGTATTATACGTCCCTCCGACACCCTCGGGGACCATGATCCTTGTCTAAGTCACACCGGCATATTCGACATGTATGCAGTTCCGGTGTCTTACACAGCATGTGCATCGACTGAAGGCCATTCGGGAAGGTCAACAGCGTCGCCTACCTTGGGGAAACTGATTCGGAGGCTCTTATAGATCCATGATTCTCGTGCCAGGTTGAGTAGACTATAAGGTTAAGAGGATAACGGTACAACTTTACCTCTCGCATCCGAGAGTGGCTCAAGTCAATTGGTCACCAGTCAAAGTCGAACTTGGCTGAAGAATGTTCTGTAGGAGCTTGTTGGCCCATTCGGACCCAATGATTCTGGAGAGACCGTGATTGGCAAAGGGACCACGCAGTGTCAAATTCGATCTCCGCGTTTGTGCTGTACACCAGGGTCATAAACGATGTCTAGCAAGATTACAAAATATACAAGTACATACAAAGTACAAGTGGCACTTTACGACTCACTGTACTCCACGTCCACTGGCATCCGCTCTGGCTCAATGCCTGAACATCATATCATGATCCTACACGCCGTACAAAAACACGGACCGGCTCAACACGTCTATCAATACAATCAGCCAATCGTCATCGTCGCATCTACCAGCCTTGTCACGCGTGACACGTCAGGTTCTTGACCTGGTCTCGACGAAAAGATGACGTCCTTGATGATCTGCGAGATGAGACCGTGTTGCGCTTCAGCAGCAATTTTCTGACTAAAAGCGGAACCATGACAGAGGGTTAGCTCCCAAGATGGGTCAACACAAGCGATGGGATACGGACCTGTCTTTGACGGTCTTTGTGAGATGATTGTCTTCCTTTTTCT